>CP106734.1:80214895-80418695 GCA_025506655.1 Gossypium rotundifolium | reverse complement strand
GGACCTCAATTAAAACTCCAATGATCAACCTAAAATATATACTTAAACATTTTTATTATCATCATAGAATCATAACCAAACATCACAATCATATATGCCATGCTATATATATATATATAGATATATATAATATAAGCTTAAAACATGACTAAAACACATAACCATTAACATCAAAATCAAGCCATTTTCGCATAGCTTAAATACATTATCAAAACGATATTCAAACATAGAGTCAGCCTATACATGCCTTATGCCTAAAATTCAACTTTTATTAGTACAAAAATAAGTTGATAGTGTGGGTGACTTCAGTGAAGATTCCTCGAGCCCGTAGCTAGATCAAAATCTATAAAACAGAATGATGAACACATGGAATAAGCTAACTTAGCTTAGTAAGTCTTAAGCAATCATAATATACCAATTGGACATTCAAGCATTTTAAAATACTCAAGAAATAATATGGAATAAAATAGCTTAACTCGAAAATCCTTCAAAACTGAATACTTTTACCTCACTTAGCATAACACTTATCATTTCCTTACCATTAGTATACAACTTATCAACTCAGCATCAAATTCAAAATATAAAACATCCTTTCTTTATAATATAATCATAATACCCATACGTGAAACTCAATAAATTCACATAAATATTCGAGCAAGTAAAGGCCGTGTACATCCAATTACCCTTTCAATTACATAAATACATGTTCATTTAAACTCTCATATATCCAAGCATCTAATATCAATATTTCAAAGCTTAGTACTTAAATGATCTACTAATATCGAATCTTGATGCTTATTTAGATTAACCATCATCACTATTTTACCTTTAAACTTCAATTTATAATCTCATTATATAGTTTACATATTATAGATTAAATACTCTTTTCCAACTACTCATATTTTCGATACACATAATTCCATAGGATCACATATTAATGTATATACAATAAGTATATACTTTACACTTAGTAATTTCACATAAAAGGAATATATATTCACATATATTTGTATGTATATCCATTTGACATATCATACATTCGTATACATGGCATCAAATTAATCCCAATATGTCACGTAATCATAAGCATAAGGCCAAATATCCAGGATCAGTTTGTATCCTTCATATCAATATACTTATACGAATACCTTTAACCACATTATGCTTTCATATAACCAATTTTCGATGACTTAGTTTATAACAATTTGCATCTACCAATTGTATATCACATTTCATTCATCAATTCATTTACTTATTATCATCACATATATATATGTATAATACATGAATATGAATAACACATACCTTGCAGCCGAATTTAACCCATTTCATCTTCAAATGCTTAGGCTCACTTAATTCATTTCATGACTTTACTAGTACATAATCTAAGCTTGGGATTTCAACTCAGCGATATAAAACACCGCTAGGCATTTGCCGAATCTCACATCTTGACACTAGACTTGCTAGACTCAAGGTCCAGTAGTTCAAACACCAGCATTTAGCCGCTAGGCAATAAGCGATATAATTCACCAACACGAGGCACGCTAGGTATTTAGCCCGATAAATATCACCAAGACAAGGCACGCTAGGCATTTAGCTCGATAAAGATCACCAAGCACAAGGCACGCTGGGCTCAAGCCCAATATAAATCAAGCACAAGGCACGCTAAGCAATAAGCGACATAAATCAAGCACAAGGCACGCTGGGCAATAAGCCTGATAAACTTTCACCGGCACAAGGCCTGCTAGGCATTTAGCCCGATAAAGATCACCGGCACAAGGCCTGCTAGACAATAAGCCTGATAAAATTTCACCGGCACAAGGCCTGCTAGGCTTGAAGCCCGAGCATTCATATTATTGAGTCATCCCATTCACATCACATACTATCAATATCACATATATTTCATATAATTCAATATCACTCTCACACCATACCAATATTACATATATTCTATATAATTCAATATCACTTTCACACCATACCAATATTACATATATTCTATATAATTCAATATCACTTTCATGGATTACCTCAATGAGCTCGATTACATAAAATGCTAAATTACTTCCTCACATTCGGTTTTAACATGTTTAATTCCACAAGTTCATAATTCAACATATACAATAAATTATAATCAATTATTATGAAATTAATTTGCTTAAAGACTTACCTCAGATTTCGTCGGACGACGAAGATCGGTTATCCGTGAACTTGCGTTTTTCCCCGATCCAAAATCGATTTTCTTTGTTCTTGATCTAAACACATTAAAATTTATCTCATTCAAGCACATTTCATCTCAATTTAGTCCCTAAACACATAAATAGGCAAATTACCATTTTACCCCTAACATTTACAATTTTTACCATTTAGTCCTTATTGCACAAAACACAAAATACACATAATTTGAAACTACTCCTTTAGGGCCGAATCTTCCCCATGCTCCTACAAGTCCCCACATTTCATTTACCTTGCATTTTAACCCTTCAAAAATTTATTTTCTCAATTTAACCCTATTTAGCCAAATTCATCAAAAATTCAAGAACAAAGTTTGTTTATCAACTATATATCTATCATTTAACACCATAAATCATCATGAAACTCAACATAGCATCCATGGTATTTTACACAAACATCATCCATTCATAAAATTAAGACATGGGCTTTAAAGCTCTCAAAGCAACAATTTCAAAAACGTAAAAATTATCGAAAACCGATCAAAATCTAACCTTAAATCACCAATTTCTTCTTGGCCGAATGCTAAACCTTGTTTTTCTTTTCTTTTTATGAATTTCGGCAAGAACAATGCAAAATAAGGCCACTTTTTATCTTTCTTTTATTATAATATAAACATAACTTTTATAATAAATAAAATATAACTTTAATTATTAAATAATTAAAATAAACATGTCATATAATGATACACCACTAGCTTTTGCCGTCCACTATCCTTTAAATTGGGTAATTTGCATTTTAAATGCTCCCAATTAGAAAAACAACCTTAACTTAGTCCTTACACTTTAAACTATCAAGTTTATAATTTACGCGATTAAGCCATTTTGTCTAATTAAACACACAAACGATCAAATTTTTATACGAAACTTTCACACATCATAAATCACATATAATTAGCACCGAAAATAATATTAAAAGAATTTTCGGACTAGGATTCGTGGTCCCGAAACCACCGTTCCAATTACGGTCAAATTCGGACTGTTACAGAAATGGTTAAAAGGATTACTTGAAGAGTTGGGGATTAAAAGAAATAAACCAAGCTGTGCTTTATTGTGACAGTCAAGCTGCAATTCAAATTGCAGCAAATCCCGTTTACCATGAAAGAACCAAGCACATTGAAATCGACTGTTACTTTGTGAGAGAAAATATACAAAAAGGCTTGGTGAAAACTGAACATATTTCCACAAAGGAACAGCTTGCAGATATTCTCACCAAAGGATTAGCAGTACAACAACATCAACACTTAATATCCAAGTTGGGAGTGATAGGCATATATCACCCTCCAACTTGAGGGGAGTGTTGAAGCTAGTAAATAAGTTGTTATAACAGCACCTAGTATTTAAGGATTAGTTACTTGTAATTAAGTACTAAGTATGTTAATTAGTTACTACCTACCCTTTATATTACAGTCATACAGTAGCAGCAATAGATGTACCGGAGGAATTTTTTATTTCATTCTATCCTATTATCATTTCTCAACAGTTTCCTATGCTCCATGAACTCTTCCACGTTATGTTTATTTCGATTTTATAAAATTTCCGCGACCTCAATTCGAAATATCAAAGTAAATAATATAACATTTACAAGTAAAAAAATGGGCAACAAAAATATATAATATGACTGTTATATACATTATTGAAATTAATGCTGCAACAGATAGTTCAACAATTAGTTTAGGCGGTCAATATTTTAACAAATTGATTGTATGTTCTAAATTCATCTGAACAAAATAAAACAAAATAAAGAAGTTTTTAACTTAATTTCTAGTGTAAATCTCTTTTGAAGGGGGGATTTCATACCATAAAGGAAATGTGCACTTCTATCTTGCAAGATAGTTTTTAAAACCAATAATGGCATGAATCTGTACAAAAAACTGATGAGTGTTGAGTTTATATCAAATGTTCTATATTGATGAATTTGGATATATTTATTAGCATATTATTTAAGTTTTGGGATCCAAAGGAAATTTTGTAGCTCGAAAATGGACTCAAACGTAATCATTGTGTCGATAAGGAATTCTGAACAAAGTGGCTTTCGCCATTGTTGGGAATAATTTCTTTTTATCGGAAAGAAAGTTTCAAAAGAAGAAAGGAGAAAATAATGTTTCTATTTATCTCTCTATCTTCATCTTAAAATATAAACTTAGTTTATTATAGAAAGCTCTCACACCGTGTTAAAAAAATTCAACTAATCTCATGTTTTATGAATAAAGTAGTAAATATTTCATGTTTTACATTTCCGAAGTAAATGAAGTATATATTAACAACTGTCTGGTACAGTGTACTCTTAAAGAGAGAATATAAGTCTTTGAATTTTGAAAATAATATTATTGATAGAGACAATTACGAATTCCGAATATGAGCTATAAAAAGATAAAAGAAAAAATTCATCCATCAACAATAATATGTATATATGAATAGATCATTAAAAAATTTACGCATAATGACTTATTTAACCCTCCAACTTAAAAAAAAAAAAGGTCATTTTTGCCTTCCATTTTTCTTCCGTATTTTTTAGCCTTTACGCTTGTGTTTATTGCCCCAAAATGAATGAAAAACTTATCGTTTTTTAACTTTCCTAACATTGCATGTATGCGTATTGTCACGTGGATGACACATCAACATTTAATTAATTTTTTAAAAATTTTAAAATTAAAAAAACCATTTTTTAAAATTAAAAATCATTAAAATTTTTTAAAAAATAATTAAAAGCTTACATGCCACCTATGTGACAATTCACGTGTACGTTATATCAGTAAAGTTAACAAACGTTAACTTTTTCAACCATTTTGAAGTGATTTGACAAAAAACGCAAGTTCAAATACTAAAAAAGGTGAAAAATTAAATGAATAACTAAAATAACTTTTTTGTAAAGTTGAAAGAAAAAAAAAATCTAAAAATAACATTTGTTTGATATTCAATTCCTAAATGTTTATTCTTCCAAATACATCTTTCTTATAACCAGAGAAACATTTTGTATTATCATAGTAGCAATAATGTAATAAAGATAATGCGGAAAAAATTAAGTTCCCCAAAGATATTGAGCTACTTATTTCTAACCTTTCTTTTATACTTTATTCGATTAATCAACATCTAGAGTTAAAAATAATAAATTGTTCTAAGAGAAAGGATTGTATGAAACAGTGACGTCGTATTATCGTATCCCTTTCAAAATATTTATGCTATATCAGTATTTTTATCTTGAATTTCAGATTTTATCTTAAAAAAATCAAATCCAAATTAAAATTTTGAAATTCAAGATAAAATATTAAAATTCAAGATAAAAATACTAATATAGCATAAATCTATTAAAAGAGACGAGATATACGACATCACTATTTCATTCAATCTTTTCTCATTATTCTAATTGAAAAATTCTCAAATTAAGACACCAAGACAAATATGAGTCTAAACTCCTACAGCAAGCATTTCATCAATTTCTTTTCCCGAGAAAGAATTATTTCAAATAATTAAATCAACATTCCAAGTTAGAATCACGCAACTCGATTTTTTAAATATTATAATTTATTATTTTATTTTATATATTATATAATTTATATAATGTAAAAATTAAATACATAATAATATATAACACATTTTAATTTAAAACATTAAAAATAATTTTAATTGTTTGTGCTTAAAATTTTGAAGAGAAAAATAAATATAAAACTAAATATACTTTTAAACCTATACTTGTTTTTAAAAATATATAAATTATGTATATATAATAAAGATAAATTACACTAACAGTCATTTAATTTTAATGTAATTGACAAAACAATCACTTAACTTTCGAAGAAACAAATCAATCATTTTAATTATTTTTTGTTACAAACATAACGGAAACTAATTTGTCAATTAATGAATCTTGTTGGTTATACCCATGTGAGATTTAGATCCATAGTAGTTAATGGATGATGATTATGGTTAAAATTGACCGTCATCTCTCTTTTATAGAAAATGGAAAACGGAAACTACATCTTTTTTTTTTATGTGAGCATATCCGTGTTAGTGAAAAAGAAGAAGAAGCAGAACACCATCTTTGAAAATAGAGATTGCTGGGACGGAGAAGAAGAAGTATAAGCATATTGGGCCAATTATGCAAAAAGTAAAAATATTATGCTATTTATTAAAAATGAAAAAAGAAGGACAAAAAATAATAACTCAATTTTATCTTGTCTAACGTGACAAGTTAATTAGCCATATCAGTGGTCCCGTTAAGTTTATAATAAAAAATATTAATGATACTCATTTATCATTTTTCGATAACGTTATTAACTATTTTGTTATTTTTAAAATTAAATAAATGAATTAAAATTAAAATAATTGTTTAATAAACTATATCAAAATTGAATAAATATTAATATAATTTAGCACGTAAAAACTAAACTCAAATCTAACCCAACCTCAAAAACTTCAAACACCAGGTGGTTACCACTGCTGTTGTCTTTCTGCATTATAAAAGCGCTGAAAACCTTCTACAAAAAAGCATCTAATTCTAAAGTAATAGGGAAAACAAATAACCATGTCTACCGCTCAATCTTGTCCTCTTCCCGCAGTTTCTCTCTCTAAATACCTGGAAGAAGAGGGCCAGAATAAAAATGAAGAAAGCCAGCTCCTCAAATCCTCATTACCAGCTGAAAATGATTGCCATACTCAAGCTGAAGATCCAGTTTCTGATGTTCCCAAATACCTGCTAGAATTGGGTCTCACCCCAGAATGCAAGCAGCTTATATCCTCACTGCCAGCCGAAAAAGGTTGGGTTGCCAATCTCCTCCATCAATATCAGGGTTTTTGGCACACCACTCGCCAGTTACAAGCAATGCTTACTTGCCAAAACCACTTTCAAGCTCAGGAGACTGATATCCTCCTTGTTACCACTCCAAAATCGGGAACAACATGGTTAAAGGCTATTGTTTTTGCCTTGATGAACCGAGTCCAGTATCCCAACACTGATAATAATCACCCTTTGCTCTCAGAGAACCCTCACATTCTTGTTCCATTTTTGGAGTATGGGCTTTATATTGATAGTCAGGTTCCTAACTTCACCACTTTTGCATCTCCACGGCTATTCGCAACTCATTTACCGCTTGTTTCATTGCCAGAATCGGCAAAGAATTCATCTTGCAAGCTTGTTTACTTATGTAGGAACCCAAAGGATACTTTCGTATCGCTTTGGCACTTCACGAACAAGCTGAGAACCAAGGATATGGGAAGCAACTCTCTTGAAGAGACCTTCGATAAGTTTATCAGAGGCGTGAGTTTGTATGGACCGTTTTGGGACCATGTTTTAGGGTATTGGAAAGAAAGCTTGGAAAACCCTGAAAGAGTCTTGTTTTTGAAATACGAGGAAATGAAAGAGCAGCCCAAACTTCAGCTGATGAAGCTAGCTCAGTTCCTCGGATGCCCAGTTTCCAAGGAAGAATTGACAAGAGGTGCGGTGGATGGTATACAAAAACTATGCAGCTTTGAGAATTTGAGCAATTTGGAGGTTAACAAAACCGGGAAGTTGGCATCGGGTGAGGAGTACAAGGCCTTTTTCAGACGAGGTGAAGTTGGAGATGCTAAGAATCATTTGACTCCTCAAATGATCGAAAAGCTAGACCAAATTACTGAACAAAAGTTGCATGGCTACGGGCTAAAGTTTTAGATCCCTACCACTTATCATATTACTATGTTTTGATTAATATATGTGTGTGTTCTTAATGATGGCTTTAGCTTAGATTCTGTGTCATCCAATCTTGTGCATCAGTAGTTTTAATGTTTAAAAGGTTTGTTGGTTTATTTTAATGAGTAAATATCGATGCACTAAACTATATATGGTTTTGGAAATAGTACCAAGTTTTAAAAATGCGCAAAGTATGGTTGGGTGAAACTGGAACCATGGAAATTGGCCATAAATGAATTTAGGGAACCCATAAACCGTTAATCAAGTTACATAATTATCCTTAAATCTGTGTTAGGGTTAGTATTTTTTTAGATTTTAAATAATTTTATTGTAAGTTGATCTCCCTTCATTAATATATCTAACTTAATCAAATTCATGAGATCAACTTTACTAGTTTACACATCTGCCATCATGCCTTGTGCTAGATGAATATATTAGGCTTAAAGAACAAAACGATGTTTAAACTATATATATAGATTTTCTTTAATTGGTACTCAAAATTTTGTTCGTAATAAATAGTATATAAACTATATTTTATTATCCAAATTGCTCCATCCATTAAAAAATAATCTCTTAATTAACCATTTTATGAGATGTGACCATTTTAAATTAAAATTAAACTAATTTTTAAAATTTAATTAAAATAAAACTTTTTCAAAAAGAGAAAGTACACTCTCTCCTCCCCACTTTTCTTTACAATCCACTTACCATTTCTTTCTACTTAAACTTCTTTTCAATATTTGAATTTCATGCATTATCTAGGTTTTTCTTTATTATAAAGGTGCACCCAACATTAATTATTTCATGCAAAGTATATATAAAAAACAGATAAAATTAATTTTTTTAAAAAAAAATTACATTTGAATCAAGGTGAGAATGGAATTGAAATTAAGGTTTTGAAAAAAAAATCTCATCAAAATTTGGGCTTTGTCCTCAAAAACAAAGTTTAGATAAAATTTTCAATGGGTCTTTGATTTTTCGTCATCTTAATTTTTGGGTGATGAACAAAAAAATGAATATGTTTATATTTTTTAAAAGAAAGCTTAAAGAAATCTGGTTACATTATGGAAGAGAATAAGAGAATAAAAGAGAGCTAATAAAAAGAAAACCAGAAAAATTTTAAAACAGAATAGTCTATCTTTTATTAGGATTTTGGTGCATAATATACAGAAGACTACTACTGCTGCAGTCGTTAACCATATCCCAAAACATCACCAAGTATTACATAAAAAAGATTGTATCACCTAACCAAATACAAACTAATACATTAGGTGTACCATGTTTGACTGCTTATAACTGCTCTATCAAGCTAAAATATCAAAAAAATTGACATACACTCTTAGAATATCTAAGAAATATCTCAGCCATCTAATATTCCCCCTTGAGATTTTTCTTGGAGACTACAAGATTTGTCCTTAGAAACTCAAATCTAGGCTTTAAGACAGCCTTAGTCAGAACATCTGCAACTTGATATGTAGATTTGCAATATCTCACATTGATTTCACCAAGTCTTTTAGCTTTTTTGATTGCATCAAATTTCACATTAATATGCTTAGTTCTTCCATATTAGACTAGATTTTCGGTGATAGCTATATCATATATATTATACACCCAAGTTGCAATAGCTTCATTAGTATTTTGTTCAAAGTCAGCCAAGATCTTTCTAAGCCAAATGGCTTGATTAGTTGCTACTGCAGTAGAGACATACTCAGCTTCAGCTGGGGAATGAGCCACCACATCTTGCTTCTTTGAATTCCATACAAAAGTACCATTTCCAAAAGAAAAAAACATAACCTGAAGTGCTTTTGCAGTCATCCACGCTTCTAGCCCAATCGTTATTAGCATAACCTTTGAATTTGCAACAACCATTCTTCAAATACCATATGCCATTGTTAAATATACCTTTAATGTATCTCATAACCCCTTTAGTTACACCATAATGAGTCGGACTAAGAGCTTGCATGAATCTAGATAACAAGCTTACAACATACATTATATATGGCCTAGTAGTAGACAAATATATCTAGCTGCCTGCCAAACTTCTGTAACAAAAGCATCAGCCTTTTCGGAATTATCTGACTTAGACCACTTCTCTTTCAAAACCAGCGGAGTAGCTATTGGTTTGCAATTTTCCACTTTAAACTTCTTCACAACTTCCAGGGCGTACTTTCTCTAAGAAGTAAAAATACCAGCATTAAATTGGTGAATTTCCATCATAAGAAAATACTTGATTTCACCCAAATCAGACATTTCAAGCATATTTTTCATTCTTTGTTTGAACTACTCTGTAGAAACTTCATTATCTCTCATAACTAGTAGATCATTAACATAAAATGAAACAATGAGTTGTTTCTCATCATGAAGCTTCTTAACATACAATGTAGCTTCACTTTCACTTATTATAAACCTTTCTTGTAGTAAATAGGATTCAATTTTGCTATAACAGGCTCTAGGAGCTTGTTTTAGCCCATAAAAGCTTTATGAAGCTTATACACATTGCCTTCATTTTTTGAAGCTTAAAACCCTTCTGGTTGTTCGACAAATATCTCCTCCTCTAGCAAACCATTTAGGAATGCTAACTTTTACATCAAGGTGATAAACATTCAAGCCTTTTATTTTTGCTAAGGCTAGTAAAAGCCTTATATTGCCATGCCTTGCCACAAGAGAAAAAGTGTTTGAAAAACCAACTCCTTGTTGCTAAAAATATCCTTTCACCACCAATTTAGCATTATGTTTGTTCATAAAACAGTCTTGATTTAATTTGGTTCTATAAACCCATTTAACACAAATCACCTTGCAATTTTTTGGCCAGTCAACAAGCTGCCAAATTAAGTTTTTCTCAATCATTTTGATCTCATCAATCATTCTGCTCTCCATCCATCACACTTAACAACTTCTTCACAGCTTATAGGTTCTAATGTAGCCACATTTCACCTAGCATAAACATTATCTAATGATCTAGTGCCCCTAACTACAAATTCAGTATCACTTTTAGATTCTGAAATTTGTTGTTGAGACACAACAATTCGTGTTTGTGCTACAATTTCTATTTTCTCCCAATTCCACTTTTCACGCTCGTCAAACTTGACATTTCTACTAACAAACACTTTCTTGGTAGTCACATTGTACAACCTGTAGCCTTTTGAGCTGCTACTATAACCCAAAAATATTGGGACTTCAGCCCTTTTATCAAGCTTGCTTCTCTTCACCTCTGTTACAAGAGAAAAACAAACACATCCAAAAACTCTGAGATGTTCAATAGAAGGTTTCACACCATGCCACGCTACATAAGGAGTTTTTCCAACCAAGGCACTTGTAGGTAACAAATTCAGCAAGTAAACTAAGGTGTTCACAGCCTCAGCCCAAAATACTTTTGGAAGATCCTTTTCAAACAACAAACATCTAGCCATTTCCATGATTGTTCCGTTTTTCCTTTCACTCACTCCATTTTGTTAAGAAGTGCAAGGAATAGCTAGTTGTTGTTGAATTCCAATTTGTTAACAGAAACTAGCAAATTCTATTGATTTGTACTCAATCCCAATATCAATTCTCAATTTCTTTATTATCATTTGATTCAATTTCAACCATGCTCTTAAACTGCGAAATGCCTCAAATTCTTCTAATTTTGTTTGAGAAAATATGTCCAACACATTCTAGTGAAGTAATACACAAATAAAAGAAAGTACTTGCTTCTATTAAGAGATGTACTCATTGGCCCACATACATTGGTGTGCACTAATTGCAGCTTCTCTGTAGCTCTTGAGCTACTTTTATGTCGAAAGGGAAGCTTTGCTTGCTTTCCAAATTGACATGCAACACATACATCAACTTTGTCATGGATAACAGGTGGATTTTTTACAAGTTTATTTACATGCATATATCTCAAGGCCAAATTATTATAATGCCCAAGTTGTAACGACCCGAATTTGGGCCTAGTAGAATTGGACCTATTGGGCCTTGGGTGTGGGAGCGTTTAAAATTTTTGAGAATAAGAGAACGACACTAAAGCAAGTTAGACCTATTAGGTGAGTGATTTTGGAAGGTTAGGGGGCTTCTATGAAGTCCCAGGATCAAACCTGGGCTTAGGAAAAAAATTGGTTTTAGGTGAATAAAACCCTGAGAGTTAGTAAGTAGGCTTTAAGAATAAAATATGGAGAAAAATGACATAAATGGAGTTGTGGTCTAGTGGCAAATGACGTCACATGGGAGACAAGGGAATGACGCCACCCAAGGAAGTAAGGGGTCCAAGGTTCAAGTCTTGACGCTTGCATTTCTTTTTGATTTCTTTTTTTTAAAGGAACTTAGACTCTGGCCATAGACTTATATTTAGTTGCCCATGTTTTAAGACAACAAGGAGCTAGTTGGTAAAATGGCGAGCATCATGGATTATGTTACAAGGGAGCTTGAATTTGAATCTCATTGCAAGCAAAAAGGGGATATTTATTTTGCTAAGTTGGGGCGGCAAGTGTTTGAGATGGAATTAAACTCTGCTGAAGGTAGGATCCCACATCGGAAAGCTAGCATGAGGGAAGGTGAGAAGTTGGCTTTAAATAGAGCAATCTATAAAGAGAGTAAGGATACCTTGGTGGGCGTCTCGGCATAGAAGCATTCGGAGCGCGGAATAGTTTTAGACTCCTATCAGGTGTATATTTCGTCCTACTCTAGTTGTAGAGCGGCAAATGCCAAAATACCGGTCACACGTCAATGGTAGCCACACGAGCGTGCGAGCGCACGTGTGGGAGCTTCGACGCGATAGTTGAGGCCATCATGAGTGTTCTCATGAGTCTAGGCTGCCTTGGGCCAAGTGGGCCTAATGGGCCCGTGGGCCCATATGAATAAATTGTATGATTGTGTAGTAGATAGTAAACTGGTCTATGTGAATCTCATATCTGTGGCTAGATTTAGGCTAAATGGGCCACACAAACGTGTGGGTCCATTTGGGACGAGAATGGGCTTTAGGCCCATTCGCATCGTTATCTCTATTTAGAATATCCTCGATTTACGAAATTACCAAGTACCCCCAATTTGTAAAATTATCGAAATACCCTCGGATTGTAAAATTACTGAAATACCCCTAATTTGTGAAATTACTGAAATACCCCTAATTTGTGAAATTACTGAAATACCCTTGGTTTGTAAAATTACAGAAATACCTAATTTGCAAAATTACTGAAATACCCCTGGTTTGCAAAATTATCGAAATACCATTGGTTTGCAAAATTATCAAAATACCCTCTGTGGGTAAAGTTATCGAATACCCCTAGTGGGTAAATTACTAGAATACCTTTTAAGGGTGAAATTACTAAAATGCCATCGTTGGGTGAAATTACTGAAATATCCATGAAGGGTAAAATGACCGAAATACCCCTAGAGGGTAAAATGATCGTTATGCCTCAAGAAGGCGTAATGACTAAAATTTAGCACCCGTACCCAAGGCCCGATCTTTGAGTGCGGATACGAGACATTACTATACTTGAACTCTTTGAAACATGTATTTACGAGCGATAAAATTTCGTTCTGACTTAAAAACTTCACTTTCTTAGTCAACACATACATACAAGGGCCTACGAGGCCTTAAACTCATATCTGAAAACTTTTGGAACTAAATCAATTAAATCATTTTTGAAGTAGGGTTCACACGCTCGTGTGACTTGGAACATGCCCGTGTGACTTGGAACACGCCGTGTACCCTTTAGTACACCCATGCCCTCAAACCGTGGGAAACTACTGACTATTTCCACACAGCTTAGACACACCCGTGTCTTCCAACCGTGAGAGGCTACTGACTAATTTCACACGGCCATGACACGCCCGTGGGCTTAGACCGTGTGCTAATCCTTGATATACTAACTAAATCAGCACGGTCTAGGCACACGCCCATGTCCAACCCGTGTGTATAACACCTATACACACGGTAGTGGAATTTACCGTGGCCTATTACGATTAATAATAATAAGGTGCGAGGTTAACACGGCCTTGACACACGCCTGTGTGTCCAGCAGTAATGGGCACATAAAGGCTATTTACCAAGCCATTAGCCACGAAATGAAGATCATATCCATACACAATTCAACGATGCAATAACAACCCAATTTCATGAATAATACTACATGCTTTATTGATCTCAATAAACATACATACTTAGTCAAATTTGGCCAATCACTTAACCATATACAAAAGAATAATAAACTTGATAGCCTTTACAAAGGCCCTTCTTAAAGCATGTCCACAAAATGGATGTTTCCTATACATGCCATACTTAGTAAAGTAACTTGGCTATACCAAAAAAAGAGTTGATAGTGTGTTGCGAGCTCCGACTTTAATAATCCACGAGTTAGCTTGGCGGGACTGCATAGAAAGAAAGAATCGTAATATAAGCATATAGCTTTGTAAGTTTGTATTTGCTACACATATCAATATACTTGCTCAACATAAACCATTTAGTTTACAATGGTATCACAATTTCAGCTATAGAGCTTACTTACTCATATTTGATTCTTACATGACTTATGATGCTTAACATTCTCATACTTGTAAGATAAACATGGTACCTGTGTCACTTGATCGTATTAATTAGTATACTTTAATAATATAATCATGATCTCTAATTATTCATTTATAACATAAATGATACTTAATGTCAACTTAATAATAATAGCTTTGCTTTCTTAGCTTTCTTGTTAACTTCTTATTGACTTACTCGTTTGCCCGATGAATTTCTACAAATAACCGAGGATACTAAATCTCTTCCCACATAACATGGTACCAAGGTCATATCTTAGTCATAGTCTTACATGGATTATCTCATCTTAGTTTCAAGGCCATGTCTTGACATGGACTTATATGAAGTCTTGCTCTTAATAACTTGATCAATGCCAAGCTTGCCTTGGACTTACATGATAACTTAATCAATGCCAAGCTTGCCTTGGTCTTACATGATAACTTGATCAATGCCAAGCTTGCCTTGGACTTACATGATAACTTGATCAATGCCAAGCTTGTCTTGGACTTACATGATGACTTGATCAATGCCAAGCTTGCCTTGGACTTACATGATAACTTGATCAATGCCAAGCTTGCCTTGGACTTATAAGACAACTTGTGTGGTAGATCGAGTATCCTGGGAAATTCATCTCCAATCAGGACTTGCTCGTACTTATCATCATGATTTCTTGCTTGAACATAACATGATCATTTTATACAATTATTGTAAATTATACTAAGCAATCTAATGATAATAATCATAAAGCTTAGAAATCATACAAATTTACCTCAATATACAAAATGTATGTAGATGTGCAATTTAGTCCTCGATTTTGTTCTTGCCTCGGTTTCGATCCGGGCTCTTTTTTCTTAATCTATAATCATAAATAGATCATTTAATAACTATATTGACTAAATTGACTCATTACTCATACTTTGGCAAAAATTACTATTTTGCCCTTATACTTTCTAATATTTGCACTTTTGCCCCAATTCTCGTAAAATGATTTTCATGTAACTTTCTTATACTACATGCTTAGCTGAATCATTTTCTCTTCTATAACTATCATCAATTCTCACTAATTCTAGTAGGTATAACCAATTTTGTAACTACTACAAAATGGTCCTATCATCTTTCATGAAATTCTTTAAGGAAAAGATGTTTATTTAACATCAAACTCTCATAAACTTCCATAAAACATCATTTAGCATGCATGTCATTCATGAGTAAATTTTTGAACATGCATCTTAGCTTTTTTAATCGCTAAAATTAGTTAATTTATAATGCGAGAACTTCAAAAATACGAAGAATATTAAAAACGGGGCTAAGATGAACTTACTATGAGCTTGAAAAATAATGAAGAACCCTAGCTAAAAATAGCTAATTCAAGTTACGAGGACTCCGAAAATACGAAAAATATTAAAAACGGGGCTAAGATGCACTTACTAGCAAGCTTGAAAGATGAACAAACCCTAGCTATGGGTTCTTTGAAAGTTTCAGCAATGTGGGGAAGAAGACGAACATAGTTTTGACTTATTTCATCCTTTTTAATCATTTATTAGACAAATGACCAAAATGCCCTTCTCTTAAAATTTTCACATTTACTAACTCATGTCCATTTTTGTCCAAAAACTATAAGTTGAGCAAATTGCTATTTCAGGACTTCTAATTAATATTATAAAGGTATTTCATACAAAAAACTTCTAGAAACTCATATTTTGCAACTTTTGCAATTTAGTCCTTTTGGACCACTCAACTTCAATTTAACAAAATTGCTTCATGAATCTTTCACACTAGCATGCAAACATGACATAAACCTTAAAAACTCATAAATTTACCTCCAATTCGTGGCCTCGCACCACTATTCTGGCTAGGCCCTAAATCGGGCTATTATAATTCTCCCCCTTAGGGATTTTCGTCCTCAAAAATCTTACCAACAAATAAGTTTGGGTACTAGTTTCTAATGCTTTCTTCTGGTTCCCATGTAGCTTCTTCTATTCCATGTCTTCGCCACAATACTTTCACTAGGGTAATACTTTTGTTTCTTAGCTGCTTGACTTCCCGAGTTAAAATCTTGACAGGTTCTTCACCACAAGTCATGTCGGGATGAATCTCTATCTCTAACGGGGTAATTACATGTTAAGTATCTGATCGGTAGCATCTCAACCTTGACACATGAAACACATCATGTATCTTTTCTAACTCTGATGGCAAAGCCAAACTATAGGCTATCGGCCCAACTTTCTCGGTTTGGTTTTATTTGAGTTCAGTCCAAAATAAAGCCATTCTGCACTTACGCCCATATAAAGCCTCATAAGGCACCATCTTTAAGCTCGATTGAAAAATATTATTGTAGGTAAATTCTACCAATGGGAGAAGCTTTTCCCAACTGCCTCAGAATTCTAGAATACAACATCTAAGCATATCCTCGAGTACTTGTGTAACATCCAAGATTTAGGGGTCTCGATTTTACCTCGTATTAGTGTGCTAGTATGCTCTGTATGCTTGTTTGAGTGTGTTTGGGGGCTTCGGGGAACTTTGGGGTTAAGTCTTAACCTTAGTGAAAATTTTGGTTTGAAGCCTTTAGGGGGGAGCTAGGGGAGCTAGGCCTTAAGGGATTGAATATGGGATTTAAGGACACAACAAGTAGAGTGGTGGATTGGCAAGGTGACGCCTAGGAGGAAGGAGAGTGGACGTTTCAAGGAAGAAGTTCAAGGGGGGAGGAGGATCGAGCAACGATGGCAGCTTTTTGAAGTTTATTTTGCATTAGGGGGAGTGGGAGTTTGATTCGGCTTGGGCACTTGAAAGGTGGAGGGTTGATGGGGTCAAATCTTTTGAATAGGTGGTGGAGAGAAATATTAGGAGGTGGAATCATTCAAACTAGTTTGAATGAGTGAAGGAGAGGAAATGTAGGAGGAAAAGAAGGGATGAGGAGAGGGGTTTGAGTGTTGGCGAATATGGGGCTCTTGGGAGAGGATTTTCGGTCATAAGAGGAGTGGTTCAGTTGAGGGCTTTAGGTGCCAAAATTAAGTGTTGTGATAGGGGGTTTTGGGCATTTTTTTTCCTTTTTGTGTTTTTTCTTCTCTAGTTCTTTGCCGAAAGTGTCAAGCAAGAGTCATTATTCTTTTCTTCCTTTTCTCCTATAGTCAAAAGCTGAAAGCGAAAGAGGTCATTTGGTGCATTTCGCTCATATTCTTTCTCTTTATTTTCTTCTCTTGGTCGAACCATATCTCCCTCTTATTCTCTTTTCTTCCTCATTTTGATAATCTTAGACTCTCATACTCTTAAAGCTGAAATACACCCTTCACTTTTTCCCATAGCCGAAACCTCTTAAACCTCAGCTTCTTCTTCTTCTTTTCACCAATTACTTTATCTTCAAAAGCTGAACAACCCATCTTTCTTTGTGATTTGTAGCCAAACCTTCTAGCCATCTCGATTCATTCTTTTTCTTTCGTTGTTGTTATTATTTAAAGCCGAACCTCTCTTTGTGGTGACTTTTTTCATTTGTTGATTCTTAGAGGAGGTGCCGGTATTCATCTCCTGTCAATCTTCTCAATCGAGTCTTGGTTGTGGTAAGCATTCTCTTCTGTGGGAATCGTTCTCTTTTTCTTTCCTTTTTGGTTTACCGAAACCAAATGTCTAATCCTATTTCTTGAGGTATAGCCGAATATATGAGGGGTTGACTTCATGGTTCTTTTGTTTGTAGCAAGGGTGAAGGATATTAAGGATCTTTTGGATTTCAATTATTCAAGGTAAGAAGGTTATAACATTAGGTCGAAGGCCACTTCTTTTGATCATAAGTGTTAAGGCCGAAACTAATGTGGGTTCATGTAGGGATTTCGACAATCTTTAAGCGTAAGTGAATAACCTCCGGGTTTTGGTTAACTTTGGTAAGGGGTAATCTTTCTTTAGAATATTCTTTTAGTTTCATTATAGTATTATTCCATGTTTTTACTGGGCTTCCTAACCAAAGATTATATCTCATGGATTCGAGTACCAGCCAATGAGCGAAAGGGGTTGGACACGTAGTCCCTACCCCTAATTTTAAGAAGCAGTCAATTTTAGTGGTTCGGGATTGGCCACCGGGGTGTGGGCCAGCATCGAAGAGAGACAAGCAGATCGCTATAGTTTCTTCAAGTGAGGACATTACGGCGATTGATAGCCTAGTTCTTCAGGTTTTTAGGTGTGTAATTAACACACTGGTTATTTATCTGCTTTAATTTAAGTAAATGTATTGTGTACGGTAGCCGAAACAGTGGCTGTGGTGGTGTTATTACTCATGGTGGGTAATCTGGTAACCAGGTTAGTATACTACCCATGCTACGGATGTGGTTAGTAATTGTGGATCTATGTAAGCATGTCATATATGTATATTTGGTATGTTCATATGTTATGTTACCATTCTATCATATTATGCTGTATGTGCATGGGGTTCGGGATATATACTGTTAAAGGGGAAGTGTGTACATTTATTACGTGGATTGATGATGGCCTCGAGCCTCATCCTGGATTGATGACGACCATGAGTCTCATCATGGATATTTGTAATTTCAATCACGTGGATCAGTGGCTAGACCACTAAGTGGACTTTGAGCAGTGTACCATTGGTACGGACTGCCAAAGAGGTGTGTAGCGGATGGAGGGTCGATTTAGTAATCCCTAGGTGTGTGGTGGTTAGATACGGGTGGTGTGTAGCGGTTGCATATTAGGTTGGGCTGGGTTAACATTTTGCATCACTATACGTGGTATGTGGTTTAATGTGGGTTAGGGCCAAGCCCAATTGTGGATATATGTAGGCTAATTGCACACTGAGTCTGGTGACTCACCTTGCTTTTCCAACAATGCAGGTAATTCGTAGTCTATTGGACCCACTGGGGTGGGGTCGGGGTGGCCATGCAGAAGCTGTTTTTTATTTCTAAGTACTTTATGAACTTTAGGTTATTTTTCTTAGGATATTTTTATTGGAATAAGGCCGCTTTAAATGTTTTGGTATTATTATTATGGGTTTAAGTTAGTTTTTCCTATCCATTGATTAATTAAAAGATGGTTTTAAGATATTTCTAACGTAAGGGTAACAAATAAAAGTTTTTTGTTTAAAATCTTGGATCACCTATAAGCAAACGCTTTAACACAAGCATGAATCATGTTTTAAACTTTAAATAACCCGAAATTTTATCCACCGACAATTTGCAAATTTTGAACGAGAAACCCTTTTCTTTAAAAACGACATTTTGATTTAGAAAACTAAAAACTTATTTTCACTTCCAAATAGAAATCTTTTTACACCTTTCCCAGTAACATTCTGAATTCGGCCGTGGTGTTCTGGGCTGGGTTTGGGGTGTTACAATTTTGTATCAGAGCCCAAGTTTTAAACTCGGCCTTTGGGTTTTTGAGGCCCATAACGTTTTCAAAATGGGTATATAAAGTAAGTTAAAGGAAATTTTTCATGAAATGGATTTGTGAAGGCATGGCACTCGGATCTTCCGGCCCAGGTCTACCAGGTAAGTCTTCTGACTGTTAAATGAATTGAGTGGAAGTGGATATATGATGCATTGTTATGGATGATGTTATGGATATTATAATCTAGGACATTCTCTTTAGAGACTGAAACCTTTGGGGATGTGTGCTCTTTATGAAAGAATAACGTAAATTCTATGCCATAAAACTACTTCATTAATCAACAAGTGAAAAGAAAGCTAATGCATAATAATTCTTTAAAACAGATTAAAATGCGACGATAGACATGAGTTCTAGGGGACGTGGTCATAATGCGCGTGGGCGTGGTAGAGGTAGGGTGACTGTATCAAAACCTATGGGGTCTGGTCATGAGTCAGGGAATGAAGCGCTGCTGCCAGCTGAGGAAGCTGAATTTTAAGATCAAACGATTGGAGATGACGTAGTGTCTCAGGCCATGCTATGGGTTTTGGAGAGAGTTGCGGGGGCAAATATGGGTATTGGGCTCAAAAATTAGTGTCTGCTCTTAAGACAGAGAAGATGGTGAGGAATGGGTGCTTGGCTTTCTTAGTGGTTGTTAGTGCTTTGAATGCAAAGGAAGCAACTGTGGGGGAGGTTAAAACAGTAAAGGAGTTTGTGGATGTTTTTTCGGAACAACTTCTAAGGTTGTCTCCAGATCGTGAGGTGGAGTTTGGAATCGACTTTCTGCTAGGTACAGCGCCGGTGTCTATCGCTCCTTACAGGATGGCTCCGAAGGAGTTGATTGAGCTTAAGGCCCAAATCCAAGAGTTGTTAGATCATGGTTTCATTCAACCCAGTGTGTCTCCATGGGGAGCACCGGTGTTGTTCGTAAAGAAGAAGGACGGACCTATGCGGATGTACATAGATTACCGCCAGTTGAATAAGCTGACGATCAAGAAGAAGTACCAGCTACCGAGGATAGATGACTTGTTTAATCAGCTCAAAGGGGCTGCGGTCTTTTCGAAAATAGATTTGAGGTCGGGGTATCACCAGCTTAAGGTGAAGGAAGCATATATTCATAAGACAGCGTTCTGGACTCGATATGGGCACTATGAATTCTTGGTAATGTCGTTCGGGTTGACAAACGCACCAGCTGCTTTATGGATATGATGAACCGGGTGTTTCAACCCTATTTGGACCAGTTCGTCGTGGTATTCATAGACGACATTCTAGTATCTTCCAAGTCAGAGGAGGAGCATGATGCACATCTTCGGGTAGTTTTGTAGGTTTTAAGGGAGAAGAAATTGTACGCTAAGTTTAGTAAATGCGAATTTTAGTTAAGAGAAGTTGCTTTTCTGGGTCATGTGGTATCTGCAGAAAGGATAAGAGTGGATCCTCAGAAGATTGAGGCGGTATTGGATTGGAAACCACCAAAGTCAGTGGCGGAGATTCACAGTTTCTTGGGGTTAGCCGGTTATTACAGAAGATTTGTTGAAGGTTTTTCCTCTATAGCAGCACCTTTGACTAAGTTATTGAGGAAGGATGTACCTTTTGTGTGGACGGATAAGCAGCAGGAGAGTTTCGAGAAATTAAAAAGGGTTTTGACAGAGGCTCTGGTGTTAATTTAGCCTAAGGCAGGGAAAGATTTTGTGGTATATTGTGATGCTTCTCATACGGGGTTAGGTTCTGTACTGATGTAGGAAGGGAAGGTTGTTGCTTATGCATCTCTACAGTTAAGACCACATGAAGTTAACTATCCGACGCATGACCTAGAATTGGATGCAGTGGTTTTCACTTTGAAAGTGTGGAGGCATTATTTATATGGGGAGAAGTCGGTGATCTACACGGACCATAAGAGTTTAAGGTACTTGCTGACCCGGAAAGAGTTGAACTTGAGACAGCAAAGGTGGGTGGAGCTATTGAAGGATTACGACTGCTCGATTAAATACCACCCGGGTAAAGTAAATGTGGTGGCAGATGCACTAAGCCGAAAGGTAGTATCAGATCTGAGAGCGATGTTTGCTCATCTTAGCCTATATGACGACGGGAGTTTGTTAGCAGAGCTGCAAGTGAAGCCGACATGGTTAAGTCATGTTAAAGTGAAATAGTTGGTGGATAAGGTTCTGAGTGCTAGACTTCTGCAAGTTCAGAATGGGGGATTCGAGGACTACAGTGTAAACAGCGACGGAGTGTTGTGTTTTTATGGTAGAGTTTGTATGCCGAAGGATGAGGAGTTAAGGCAGAAGATTCTTCAGGAATCGTATAGTAGCCCTTACGCTATGCATCCTGGAGGGAGTAAGTTGTATAAGGATCTTCGAGATCAGTTTTGGTGGCTTGGATTGAAGCGAAAAGTTACAGAATTTGTAAGGAAGTGTTTGACGTGTTAGCAAGTCAAAGCTGAACACCAAGTGCCTTCGGGGTTGCTGCAACCAATAAAGATTCCACAGTGGAAGTGGGAGAGAATCATGATGGATTTCGTTAGTGGGCTTCCTCTTACGCCTACTAAGAAAGACTTGGTATGGGTGATAGTGGATCGGTTGACAAAATCTGCTCATTTCATACCTGTTCGTGTCGACTACTCTCTGCAGAGGTTGGCAAAGTTGCATGTGGCAGAAATTGTGAGGCTATATGGTGTGCAAGCATCGATTATCTCGGATAGGGACCCTAGATTTACGTCATGGTTTTTAGAGAGCGTTGCATCAGGCTTTGGGTACCAAGTTGGATTTTAGCACAACATTTCATCCGTAGGTGATTCAGGTGTTGGAAGATATGTTGAGAGGATGTGTTATCGACTTCAGAGGTAATTGGGAAGAATTTTTTCCCTTAGCAGAGTTCACATACAACAACAGTTACCAAGCAAGTATTCAGATGGCACCGTACGAAGCATTGTATGGGCAAAAGTGTCACACTCCTACTTGTTGGAAAGAGTTAGGAGAACGTCATGTGTTAGGTCCAGAGATAGTGGCAGAATCAGAGGAGAAGGTTAAGGTAATCCGAGTTCGATTGAAGGAGGCATCTGACAGACAAAAGTCGTATGCGAATCTTAAGTGGAAAGAAATAGAGTTTGCAGTGGGTGATCGGGTTTTTCTAAAAGTTTTCCATGGAAGAAGGTGATGAGATTTGGACGTAAGGGTAAGCTGAGTCCCAGGTTTATAGGGCCTTATCGGGTTTTGAAGTGAGTTGGACCAGTAGCGTACCAGTTGGAGTTGCCCTCGAAGTTAAAGTAGATGCACGATGTGTTTCATGTCTCAATGCTAAGATGTTACCGATCGGATCTGTCTCACGTGGTGCCAGTGGAGGAAGTTGAGTTGAAACCAGATTTGTCCTATGGAGAGGAGCCAATCTAGATTTTAGAGCGAGGTGTGAAGGTGCTACGAAAGAAATTAGTCCCTTTAGTCAAGGTGTTGTGGTGGAACCATAGTTCAGAAGAAGCTTCTTGGGAGCCGGAGGAGGCAATGCGTCAGCAATACCCTCACCTATTTTGACCAGGTAATTTCGAGGCTGAAATTTCTTTAAGGGGTAGAACTGTAACATTTAAGATTTAGGGGTCTCGTATTTTACCTTGTATTTGTGTGCTAGTATGCTCTGTATGCTTATTTGATTGTGTTTGGAGGCTTTGGGGAACCTTGGGGTTAAGTCTTATCCTTAGTGAAAGTTTTGGTTTGAAGCCTTTAGGGGAGAGCTAGGGGAGATAAGCCTTAAGGGATTGAATATGGGATTTAAGGACACAACAAGTGGAGTGGTGGAGTGGCAAGGTGACACCTAGAAGCAAGGGGAATGGACGTTTCAAGGAGGGAGTTCAAGGGGGGAGGAGGATCAAGCAACGAGGGCAGCTTTTTTGAAGTTTATTTTGTGTTAGGGGGAGTGGGAGTTTGATTAGGCTTGGGCACTTGAAAGGTGGAGGGTTGATGGGGTTAAATCTTTTGAATAGGTGGTGGAAAGGAATATTAGGAGGTGGAATCATTCAAACTAGTTTGAATGAGTGAAGGGGAGGAAATGTAGGAGGAAAAGAAGGGATGAGGATAGGGATTTGAGTGTTGGCTGAATATGGGGCTCTTGGGAAAGGATTTTCGGTCATAAGAGGAGTGGTTCGGTTGGGGGCTTTAGGTGCCGAAATTAAGTGTTGTGATAGGGGGTTTTGGGCATTTTTTCCTTTTTGTGCTTTTTCTTCTCTAGTTCTTTGCCGAAAGTGTCAAGCAAGAGTTATTATTCTTTTCTTCTTTTTCTCCTATAGTCAAAAGTCGAAAGCGAAAGAGGTCATTTGGTGCATTTCGCTCATCTTCTTTCTCTTTATTTTCTTCTCTTGGCCGAACCATATCTCCCTCTTATTCTCTTTTCTTCCTTATTTTGATAATCTTAGACTCTCACACTCTTAAAACCGAAATACACCCTTCACTTTTTCCCATAGTCAAAACCTCTTAAACCTCAACTTTTTCTTCTTTTTTTCACCGATTACTTTATCTTCAAAAGCCGAACAACCCATCTTTCTTTGTGATTTGTAGCCAAACCTTCTAGCCATCTCCATTCATTCTTTTTCTTTCGTTGTTGTTATTCTTGAAAGCCAAACCTCTCTTGTGTGGTGACTTCTTTCATTTGTTGATTCTTAGAGGAGGTGCCGGCATTCATCTCCTAATAATCTTGTCAATCGGGTCTTGGTGGTTGTGGTAAGCATTCTCTGCTGTAGGAATCGTTCTCTTTTCCTTTCCTTTTTGGTTTGTCGAAACCAAATGTCTAATCCTATTTCTTGAGGTATGGCCGAATATATGAGGGGTTGACTTCATAGTTCTTTTGTTTATAGCAAGGGTGAAGGATATTAAGGATCTTTTGGAATTCAATTATTCAAGGTAAGAAGGTTATAACGTTAGACCGAAGGCCACTTCCTTTGATCGTAAGTGTTAAGGCTGAAACTAATACGGGTTCATATAGGGATTTTGGCAATCTTTAAGCGCAAGTGAATAACCTCCGGGTTTTGGTTGACTTTAGTAAGGGGTAATCTTTCTTTAGAATATTCTTTTAGTTTCGTTATTGTATTATTCCATGTTTTAACGGGCTTCCTGACCAAAGATTATATCTCATGGATTCGAGTACCAGCCAAGGAGCGAAAGGGGTTGGACACGTAGTCCCTACCCCTAAATTCAAGAAGCGGTCAGTTTTAACGGTTGGGATTGGCCATCGGGGTGTGGGCCAGTGTCAGAGAGAGACAAGCAGATTGCTGTAGTTTCTTCGAGTGAAGACGTTGGGGAGATTGATAGCCTATTTCTTGAGTTTTCGTGTGTAATTAACACAATGGTTATTTATCCGCTTTAATTTAAAAAATGTATTGTGTACTGATGTCAAAGCGATTCTTTGTAGTGGTGTTATTACTCATGTTGGGTAATCCGGTAACCATGTTAGTATACTACCCATGCTACGGATGTGGTTAGTAATTGTGGATCTATGTAAGCATGTCATATATGTATATTTGGTATGTTCATATGTTATGTTACCATTCTATCATATTATGCTACATGTGCATAGGGTTCGGGATATATACTGTTAAAGGGGAAGTGTGTACATTTATGTATGTAGATTGATGATGGCCTCGAGCCTCATCGTGGATTGATGACGACCATGAGTCTCATCGTGGATATTTGTGATTTCAATCACGTGGATCGGTGGCTAGACCACTAAGTGGACTTTGAGCAGTGTACCATTGGTACGGACTGCCAAAGAGGTGTGTAGCAGATGGAAGGTCGATTTAGTAATCCCCAGGTGTGTGTTGGTTGGAGACGGGTGGTGTGTAGCAGTTGAATATTAGGTTGGGCTGGGTTAACATTTTGTATCACTATACGTGGTATGTGGTTTAATGTGGGTTAGGGCCAAGCCCAATTATAGATATATGTGGGCTAATTGCACACTGAGTCTGGTGACTTACCTTGCTTTTCCAACAATGCAGGTAATTCGTAGTCTATTGGACCAGGCTGGAGTGGACTCGGGTGGCCATGCAGAAGCTGTTTTTTATTTCTAAGTACATTATGAACTTTTGGTTATTTTTCTTGGGATATTTTTATTGTAATAAGGCCACTTTAAATGTTTTGGGATTATTATTATGGGTTTAAGTTAGTTTTTCCTATCCATTGATTAATTAAAAGATGGTTTTAAGATATTTCTAACGTAAGGGCAACAAATGAAAGTTTTTTGTTCAAAATCTTGGATCACCTATAAGCAAACGTTTTAACTCAAGCATGAATCATGTTTTGAACTTTAAATAACCCGAAATTTTATCCACCGACAATTTGCAAATTTTGAACGAGAAACCCTTTTCTCTAAAAACAACGTTTTGATTTAGAAAACTAAAAACTTATTTTCACTTCCAAACAGAACTTTTTTTACACCTTTCCCAGTAACATTCTGAATTCGGCCGTGGTGTTTTGGGCCAGGTTTGGAGTGTTACAACTTGAATTAATCTCTCTGACTGACCAGCAGTTTGGGGATGAAAAGCTGTACTAAAGCTCAACCTTTTACCCAAAGCTTCTTGCAGCTTCTTCCAAAATCTAGAGGTGAATCTTGGATCTCTATCCGATATGATCGATAAAGGAACTCTGTGAAGCCTTACTATTTCAGAAACATACAAGCTTGCCAGCTTTTCGAGTGAGTAATCAACTCGTACAGGTAAGAAATGAGCTGATTTCATGAGTCTATCAACTACAACCCATATAGCATCTTTCTTGCTCGGTGATAATGGTAATCCCGTTACAAAATCCATAGTGATACGGTCCCATTTCCAATCGGGTACCATAATTGGTTGAAGCAAACCCGAAGGTACTTGGTGTTCAACTTTTACTTGCTAACAAATCATGCATCTTGAAACAAACTCTGAAATATCTTTCTTCATTTTCGGCCACCAATATTGTTGCTTTAAATCATTATACATATTTGTACTACCCGGTGTACAGACAAACATCCATTATGTGCTTCATACAAAATTCTCTGAATAAGCTTCTCTTTTCTCGGTACACAAACTCTATCTTTAAACATCAAGTATCCATTAGAATTAATTCGAAAGTCAGATTCAACATCTAACTCGTACTGAGCTCTCTTGACTTGCAATTCACTATCTTCTTTCTGAGCCTCAAAGATCTCTTGAAGGAATACTAGTCTAGCTCTCATCTCAGCTAGAATGGAACCATTGTCAGATACGGTCATCCGCGAATTTATTGGCCTTAATGCAAAAAGGGGCTTCCTGCACAAAGCATCGACGGCCACATTCGCCTTTCATGGATGGTAGTCAATGACCAACTCATAGTCTTTTATCAACTCTAACCATCTCCATTGCCTTAAGTTCAACTCTTTCTGCGTCATCTAGTACTTCAGACTTTTGTGATCAGTAAAAATTCGACATCTTTCACCATATAAATGGTGTCTCAAATCTTTAAAGCGAAGACTATGGCAGCTAATTCTAGATCTTGCGTCAGATAATTCTTCACATGAGGCTTCAACAATTTGGAGGCATAAGCAATAACTCTGCCTTCTTGATTAAGTACGCAGCCTAATCCGTTTAAGGATGCATCGCTGTAAATCACAAATTCTTTCCCTGTCTCAGGTTGTACTAAAATTGGAGCTTCTGTCAACATTGCTTTCAATTTCTCGAAACTTTGTTGGCATCGTTCTGTCCACTCAAACTTCACATTTTTCTATAACAATTTCGTCATCAGGGTTGCAATCATGGAAAACCCCTTGACGAATCTTCTATGAATGCCGGCTAAGCCTAGAAAACTTCTAATTTCAGTGATATTCCTTGGTAGTTTCCAGTCCATTATAGCTGAAATCTTACTGGGATCTACTCAGACTCCATCTCTCGAGACAATATGTTCTAGAAATCCTACTTCCTTGAGACAAAATTCACTTTTACTGAATTTGGCATACAACTGATTTTCTCATAGAATCTGTAAAACTGTTCGTAGATGCTCAACATGCTCCTCTTAATTTCTGCTCAGCAGTACATTCCAGATCGTCCATAATCCACTCCACAGCCTCGAGCCAATATTCCGCAACATTTGGGGCTGCTCTAGAAATACCCCTAAAAGTCTCAACACCATTTGATCTGAGTCGCTCCGATATTGACCCACGAGCTACTGGCCCTGATCTAGCTCCAACAACCCTTTCCAAGACTCGTAACATTGCTTGAGACAGAGCAATGTCTTCTCTCATACGGTCATGGGATCCATTTTCTGACACAGTTGTTACCGGTGCATCCATTTTCGGCATATGTCCCGATGCCTCAGACATGGCTCTAGCACCTCGGCCTCTTCCACGGCCACGTCTACCACGTCCACATCCTCTAGCACTCATATTGGCTAATTCGATTTAATCTGATTACAAGTTTTATGAATCAAAATACTATTTCAGTGTTTATTAACTATATTTTATGAGATATAAGAGATAGAGTTTGTTTTCGCAAACACATCCTATAGTCTCAATCTCTATAGTTTCAACACCTAAAACTAGAAGTTCTAGAGTGTTCCTATGATCATATCACAATAATAATTATTCAGTATGCGAATACTTACTTGACTTGGTGTCGGATGCTCATGGTGCCATACTACCTTTAACACATAAATTCTATAAATTCAAAATAGTTTTAAACGAAAATTGTTGTTGAACCCAAACCACAGCCGAGTTTTGAATCTGGCTTTGATACTATAAAATGTAACACCCCAAACCTGGTCTATGCGTTAAGACCGGATTTGACATGTCACATGAATTGAACATACGTATAGTCTTTTAAAGATTCAAAGAAAATGGATTTTCAAAAAGATTTTGAAAAGGTGTTTATTGAAAATTGAGGTTGATTGTTAAATCTAATAATTTGAGACATAAAATTTATAATTTAAAACCTAAGAAAAATTATTTAATGTTCGAGAATTTAATAGAGTTCAAGAAATTTTGAAAACAAAGATTTTAAAAGAATTGTTATAAAGAAACTTTCGAGTTAAAATATTTAAGAATGAAAACCCTTTTTGCACGTTAATTTACAAAAACGTTTATTTCTATTTTAGAAAAATAAAATCCCACTAAAGTACTTTAAAGCATATCATAGAATCCATCCATAGGTAAAACATCCATAAAATTTAACCAGAGGCCTTATTACAACATAACTTAAATAGAAAATGTTAAAAGTACTTTAAAGAAATCAAATTTAAATAACCCATTATTCGTAGTATGGTCTCCATCGAGTCGTCCCCGCCCAAGCCTCAAATCACGATCATTACGAGAAGGGTAAAGAAAAAGGTGAGTTACTTAGAACTCAAATGTGTAACTCACTTACCATAGTCCACCGGGCCAAAACCATTTAAGCATTTATTTGGGCCTGAGCCCATTACAAATATAACAATTTAACATGTATAGAATGCATGTGATATGCAATTCCCAAAACCAAACCTAAATTTCCATCCGCTACACACCACCCATACCAACCAGCACACCTGTGGGGAGCTTTAGTCACCTACCCCGCCAGCACACCAAACTGGACATTAAGCCATATATCAAACTAGGCATAAAGCCATATATCAAACTGGGCATAAAGCCATAAATCAAACTGGGCATAAAACAATCATAATTTTGTAGCAAAGCTACCAGAACTTCTCTTCATCAAAATAGCCCAACCCATGCAATCATGTATATAATATGCATAACAATCCATTCATATAATTATTCCAACATAAGGCCTATTATAAAAGTTATTACAATCTGGCCCATTTCACATTTTGGCTCACATAATCTCATATCACATTTGGCCCATTTAGCAAATATCACACATGGCCCATTTATCAAATATCACATATGGCCCATTTATCAAATATCACATATGGCCCATTTATCAAATATCACATATGGCCCATTATGCCACTTTTATCGATTTAGCCCAATAAGGGCAATTTCATAATTTTCACAATCTTAATACTGATTTCATAGTTTTTACCATTAAAGTGTTAAATATACAATTTTACTTGATTTCATCAACTTTGCGATTTTAATCTAGCTATTAATACGAAGTGGTTATCTAACCCGTGAGATACGGTGTGAGATTACACACCTGATTACAGTGAGCTCTACACTTTCTTGATCGTCGACGCCTAGAAATGTTATAACGCTCGATTAGAACACTTAACACTAAAATAAATCTATTCTAAGATAAGCGGTCTAGATTTTTACCCTCGAAAAATCTATTCTACGATTCACAACCAGGTGGAAAATCTCGGATCGTCGGTGTCTCACGACTACGAACAATCTCGAATAATTGATTTTCACCGGATGAGGGTCCAGAACCCAGTGGAAAATCTCGGATTGTCAAACAGCCCTTCGCTTGAATCTAGAGGGAATAGCGAATCCGCCCCTCTTCTAATCACTATTCACCACCCTTTTTGATCCTATCTTGCTTGCCTCCATTGACAAAAGAATATTAGTCCAACTAATATTTCAAAAATTAAGACGATTGATTTTAATAGGCGAAATTGGCTTACGACGAAATCTTTATGTTCAAAGGATGAAAATCAAGCTATAGCATCCCTAAAGTAACATCAATTAGTAAACCCCATCATTAACAAAATAATGAGTAAAATGGAATCCTTGATAGAAACCCTCACCTTAAAACTTTGGACCGAATCCTAGCGATTCACGATGATTTTAGACACTCTAAGTTCCGGCCTTCCATTAAGTTTCTATGATGGAGAAAAAGATTTGAATGAGATATGGTGTGATAATGATCTCGATCCAAAAAGACCATCCCGCATCAACATGTAAATTCGACACAAAGGAAAAGGAAAAAAATAAAAATACTGAAGTATTATACTAGCCACTTACCGAGTGATCAAAGTGTGACAAAAAAAGAATGAAATGATTTGAGAAGAAGATAAGTGTAGTAAAATATTCGCTATGAAGAAAAAAATTGAAGGAGATGGTGTTAGCAACATTCGGCCATGGAGAAAAAGAAAAGGAAGAAAATGTTGGATTGATTTTGTAAGAAGAAGGAGATGAAATAAAGGTATAGGACAATTAGGTGTTTCGGTTTTGATTCATTTCAAGAATGAAAGATGAACAAAGAGAGGGGTGTGAGGCTAGAGAGCATTCGGCAATGGAGAAAGAAAAGAAAAAGAAAATGGCCTTCCAAGGTGTTATGGTTTTGGCACTAGGAAGAAATGACTTGAAAGAATAGGAAAAATAAGACCAAAATGGTCAAAAATATGAATAACTAAAAGAAAACAAAAGATGCTTACCTAATGCTCAAAGTGCATTCGACTAGGGAGAGAAAAGATGAAGAGAAAATGTTTTGAAAGAAAACAAAAATGACCAAAAAGAAATGTGCCCAACAAGCACTATCCTTACTCAAAAGTCTTCGAAAATTCGGCCACCCCCCTTAGCCCCTAAAACCGTCCAAGTTCATGGACACAAGGTTAAAGTTTGGCCAATCCAAACTTTCCAAAACATCCTTCTTGTAAAGTGCCTTGTGTTCCCCCTACATACCATAACCTCATGATTCCCTACCTTAAGTTTACACTTGCCTTTTTCCCTTAGCCACCTTTCCAAAAAAATAAAGTCTAAGCTACCATAAATACTAGCTTGACTGACACTATGAAGATGGGAAGCAAAAATAAAAATTTCACATGCATAACAAGGGATTAGAACCTCTTCCCTCAAGTAAACACTCATGGCGCCATATCCCCTTTATTACTTGCTCATCTTATGCTAACTTAAACCTCTTAATTACCTTAAGCATTAAGGTTACTTGATCCACTTCAATAAAGTACTATTTACCAAAATTTATTCCAAAATCTAATTAAATCCCGAGCCTTCTCGAGACTATTAAAACACACATTGAATCATTTCACTAGCTAAGCACCAAAATTATGCAGCACATCGATTCTCAATCAATTTTTTTTAGGATGTTACATGCATGTATTGATTAAATGAATGAGAAAAGTATGTTTAAATGTGTTGTAAGTCCGGTAATGCTCCGAAACGTATTTCGACATTAAATACGGGTGAGGAGTGTTACACTAGTACCACTAAATTTAACACCCCTAACTCGTATCCTTCGCCAGAATAAGGTTATGGAGCATTACCGTACAAACAGAATATTAAATTATTCATTCCATACATCAATGCAAATATAATATAATTACGTTCAACCACTTATACCATCTCTTAATCGAGCCTTCAAGGCCCTAAAAATACTTTAGAAACAATCTAGGACTAAATTGGAAACATTTTGAACATTTAGGAAAAGGTTGGAAAATTTGAACTACATGGGTCACACGGTTGGGACACATGCCCGTCTAACTTTCAAAATAGGGACACATGGCTTTGTCCTAGCCCGTGTCTGTATTCGTGTAACTTTCTAAGTTGGGTCACATGGCCAAGCAATATGCCCATGTGCCAAGTGAATATGGTAAGACCGACCACTATTCCTGTATATATTTAGAAATTCGAAGAAGAGTGATTTGGAAATTATGGTTTGTATTTCTATAATCCGAATCTAATTATTAATTGCTGTATTTATTATTATATTTATGGTAAGTGGAATTGAGATGAGTATTGGTATTGAATTGAATTGAATTATGATATATGTGATTATTTGAATTGAAATGTGTATTGATTGGAAATTGAAAAATTGAAATTGAAACCCTATTAACTGTATCAGGATGAGTCGGATATAGTTGGCATGTCATAGGATTGGAAGTGTTCAGGGATAAATTCGATGAGGTACTGGGTACCATTTTACTTTAGCATGGCCAATGAGATACTGGGTGTTAACTTATTACTTCGAATTATCCGATGAGGCACTAGGTGCCATACTGGTGTGTTTTGGTTGGATCCGTGTATCCACCAAAGTCCGAGTTTTGTTAATAGGGGTAATAAAATGAAATGGCATTATGATTGATATTGGATGATTTTATATGTGATTTGAAATGATAAAGTGAATTGAAATATGCATATGGAATGCATGAATTATAAGTTTATGAAATGGTTATTGATATAGTGAGATGATATGTGTATTCCATTGAGAAACGCTATTGAATAGCAATTATGAGATTGAAATAGTAAGAGATGGGTATTGAAAATGTTATAAATGATTGTTTATGAAATTGATTATTAGTTGAATGATTTTTGTTAAGTGAATTTAAATATATAGTATCATAAAGTCTTGTTTATTAAGTATTCGGATTATAGAAATACCATTTAGTTTATACCCAGCGTACGGTTTGTTTCTGTGCGCAAGTTAGGTTAAAGTTCGAACGTCGAATCAACATCCACACCAATCCCGAACTTATTATGGTGAAGTACTTTTCTTTTTGGTATATGGCATGTACCTAGGTTGTTTGTGTAAGTCATATTGGAAAATGATTGTAAATGATGTTATAATATGAAATTGTTTGAATACATATGAATTTGTGTTATGTTTTAATATTATCAAATGGTAAGTTTTGGTTTGAATTAGTGTGAAAAATAGAATTGATTTAAATAGTATACTATCGATTTATTTGAATAATATAAGTGAAGTATTTATGAGTAAACATTGGTTAGCTTAATTAGGTTGATTATTTAGCATGATTTGGATGTATTTGATTGTGTATTGGATTGGTCAAATAATTGGTTGTTGAATTGGTTGTGGTTTAAGTGTGCAGGGTTGGTAAAACTTGATGGAAAAGTCTCATTTTGAGTCCACACGGCCTGGCACACGAGTGTGCAACCAGACCTTGTGAGACCACGGCTTGCACATGGGCATGTGGATAGGCCGTGTGTCCTCTGCATCTTAAAAATTTAAAATAGAATGCTTAGGAAATTAGACACGGGCAGAGACAGGCGTGTGACTTGGCTGTGTAAGGTAAGTCAGGGAGTTATACGGGTTAGGACACGGCCAAAAGCACGGATGTGTTTAGGGTCACATGGGCGTGTCCTGGGCCACACGAGCGTGTGAGCCTATACTTAGGAAAAATTTTGAAATTTCACGAAAAATTTTCTAGACTTCCGATTGAGTCCCAATTTGTTTCTAACACATGATTTGGGCCTCGAAGGCTCAATAAAGGGACATTATGATGAAATTATGATGTGTATGCTATATTATTATATGATTGTTCGTATTTATTCTGAAATGTCCGGTAATACTCTGTAACCTTGTTCGACGATGGATAAGGGTTAAAGGGTGTTACAAATACGGTCAAAATAGGGTAAGTTTTGAAATGGTATTGGACTTGATATGTATGAATGAAATTTGGTAATGTTTCCATGAATAGGTAAGATTTGGTTGAATGCATTTGAGGTGCCTCATTGGCATAGTGGTTAAATGGATTTATGGTCTATTAAATTGGTCATTTTATGCATGTTTTGGTATGTTTTTGATGCCTTGGTCATGGTTGCAAATTACTTGTAGGTACATGCTTGTAATGGTGGTGAAAATGGCTTGAATTTGGCCAATTTCATGTCCACACACTGAGACATGGGTGTGTGACTCAGCCGTGTGTGACACACAACCGTGTATCCCTTGTAGGTTTCAAGGGTTGTAAGTCAGGCAGTTACGGCCTGACACATGGGCGTGTGAGGCCATTTCGAGAGTTACACGGCCTAGCACACGGGTGAGTGGCTTGGCCGTGTGACCCAACTTCAAAAGTTACACGGGCACAGACATGGGCTGGGACACGGCCTTGTGTCCCTATTTCGATTGTTACAGGCCCTGCCACATGGCCGTGTGACCCCTGTAGTTCAAAAATTTTAACTTTTTCTTAAACTTTTCGATTGATTTCAATTTAGTCCCGAATTGTTTCCAAAATTTTTTAAGGCCTCGAGGGCTCGATTAAGGGACGATATGCATGCATATGAATGATTTATGATATGTTTATGTTGAGGTCTGATATGTATGTTTTAAAGCTTCTTTTTTACGATAATGCTCCATAACTTTATTCCGGCGATGGATATGTGTTAGGGGTGTTACAGGGTGGTCTTTGTAACGCCCCAAATTCTGGGCCTAAAAGTTTTGGGATTTAAGCATAGGGAAAGTGAGGAGGCAGCACATATGTGTTTAGTCATGCAATTTAGTGACAGAATGTGCCTGCTGGTCTGGTGGTGGTGTGAGTGTTGGTGAACCTCAAGGTTGCAGGTTCGAGTCTTTGCAAGTGCGTTTTGAGGTTTAATAGTTTTATTTTGGTAATTGATTTGTTTTAGATTTTATTTTATTTTATTCTTAATTGATTGTTTTTATTTTATTTTTATTTTTCTATTTTATTTTTTGAAGTGATGTTTCCTTTCACTTTCTCCTTTCTTCTTTACTTTTTGGTTTTTCAAAACAATTCTCTAAAATGATTTATTTGTGGATTCGGGAATCTCGCGCCTCCATCATCTTCTCCGATCGCAAACAAGTGTAGGATTCGAACTGTAACTACGTTACTTTATGTGTTTATTATTTCTGCAAATTTTCTATTCGATTTTTTTTGACTGTATGCTAACCCAATAGTTTCGATTTTTAGTCGATGGAAGTGATGGGAAATCGTCACTTTCTGATACGATAGGGCAAAGGTTAGGGGCAGTTCTGATGGTTGAAACAGTGGTTTTGGGGCTATTGAAGGGTGTTTCGTGATCACCCCAAGGGCCACACGGGCTTGTGCCGTGGCACACGCCCGTGTGGATTTGGGAACTAGGGTTTTCGGGCTAAATTGGGTGCCACATGGCTGTGTGGCTAATTTGGGAATTTTTCAGAATTCACACGGCTTTGTCCTATGGGCATACGAGCGTTGAGTTTGGGGAAATTAGGGATTTAGAGTTTTGGGGCCACACGGTCGTGTGACTAATTTGGGGATTAGGGATCCCATATGGGAGTGTGTTTTGGAACACACGGCCGTGTCTGATGGCACACTGGCGTGTGAGACCCTCACACAGCCGTGTCTGCCCTACACTCTATTTTAGCAAAATTGGACAGTGAGTTACACGAACTTTTCACATGGCCGTGTCCCTGCTTCACACGGGCGTGTGCCTCTGTTACACGGTTGTGTGCTACCCTTCACACGGGCGTTTGGACTCCCACACGGCCTGGATTGCTCCACATGGCCGGAGCACACGGGCGTGTGGACTATCTCGCCAAATAATGATTTTAGGTCAAATTTAAGTGTAATCGCAACTCTGTGTGTTCCAACCCTCGATTGAGCTTTATTGAGGGTAATTATGACTCTGATCTGGGCTTGATGTGTTTGTTATTCGTGATTGGTTGTGCGATAAGCTTGATACTGAACTCGAGTTATGAGTGTGCACATGTCCGATTTCAGAATCGATCGATTGGATCTCGAGTCTGCATTTTGATTAACATCGAAATTGGTATTTTGATCGCGTACATCTAACTGCATGCATACATATGCATATACTGTTTTTGGGTGGGATTTTGATGTAACAGTCTGATTTAGACCCTAATCGAAACGGTGGTTTCAAGACCACGAATTCAGGTCAAAAAATATTTAAATATTATTTTTCGTGTTTATTATATATGAATTAGCATGTGTGAAAGTTTCGTATGAAAAGTTGATTGTTTATGTGCTTAATTTGAAAAGAGACTAAATAGCATAAAATGAAAAGATAGCATTTTTTTGAATAGTGGCTGATTTGATGTGTCTTTGTAAAAAGGAAGGCCTTAGGATGAAATTTAGCCATTATGTAAGTTAGTGGACTGTAAGGCCATTAAATGTACATGTTTTTTATGTTTTATTAAATGATATTAAAAGAAAACAAATGTTAAAAATAAATGGTAAATGATATAATAATATATTAAATAAGTTAGTATAATAAAAAAAGCATAAAATACATGCATGTTCATCTTTGGAGTTGCTGAAAATAGCTAAGGAAAGAAAAAGAAAAAGAAAGCCACATTCGGCCATATTTTGGCTTGATTAAGGTTTGTAACTAGCTCGATTTTGATAATTTCTACATTTTTGAGATCGTTGCTTAGTAATTTTCAAGACTCATGCTTTAATTTTTGAATTTGATGATATATTCATGAAATGCCATTGTTGATAGCTTGATGAAATTGGTGTTTAGTGATGGAAAATAAATATAGGTTGTTAGATTGTTAAGTTTAATTAAGGAATTTTTGGTAAAAATGCCTAAATAGGATTAAATTGTAAAATTTATAAATTGAGGGGTCAAAATGTGAAATAAATGAAAGAAATGGGCTGTTAGGGACTTAGAATAATTCGGCCAAGCTAGGGTGAAGTTAAATTTTGAATATTTTGTGTTTTATGCTATTTGGACTAAATTGTGATAAATGTTAAATATCAGGGGCAAAATGGTATTTTTCCCATTTATGTGTTTTTGGACGAATTCAATGGAATTATATTTAAATGAGGTTAATTTGAAATTATATAGATCAAGAACAAAAGAAATCAGACTTGGATCGGGGAAAAGCAAAAATAGTCGAATAGCCGATTTATAACGTCCGCCGATATCCGAGGTAAGTCTTTAAGCAGTTAAATATAATCTATTTTGAATATAAAATGGTTTACTATGATGATTCGAATTTTATAGTTGTATAGTAGGGTAGCCGAATGTGATTTAACATTTAATTAATGTGGTTGAGTTTTATTCGACTGAGTTAAAACCTTTGAAAGTTTGTATGGACTGTTTATGGAATGACTTTGTAACAGCGATATTCGGGCTTTGAGCTTAGCAAGCCTTGTGCTGGTGAATTTGATTGGGCTTTGTGCCTAGCAGGCTTATTGCCGGTGAATAAATATAAGACCTTGGGTTTAGTAGGCCTAGTGCCGGTGTGTGATTCAGGCTTATGCCTAGCAGGTTTTATACCGTTGATTTATTTTCAAGTCTATGTCTATAAGACTTTTCATTTATGTGGAAATTGAGCAAGTAAGTTGATCTAAATGACCTTGTATATTCGGCCACATAGGTATGTGCATATGGATGATGTATTGAACTTGTATATTTAGCCACATGTGATGTTATATTAAACTTGAATATTTGGATACATGTGATGTTTTATTGAACTTGTATGTTCAGTCATATATGATGATATATTGTGCTTGTATATTTGTCCATATATGATGATATAATGAACCATGTGTATTTGGCCATACAAGTAAGTAATTATGAGATGATATATTGGATCTTGATTATTAGGTCAAATAAGTGTGTATATATGTGATATTATATTTTATTTGCTATAATCAACATATGAATGATGTTGTTTTTATTTATTTATTTAAGTTGAGTTTAATTCATGAGTATATATGTTTAAATGTAAACATAATCGAGATAGTGTTATTTTGGGAATGAAAAGTTGAATAATATTATGCTAAATGAGAAATATTATCATTCGACCAAGGTAACTTAATTGTGTTAAAATATAATAATAATGATACAATTCAACTTGTTTGAAATGCTTTGATTATTCATTTGAGTTGTTTAATTTGCTTAAGGCTTACTAAGATAAGTTAGCTTACTCTGTGTGATTTTGTTACTCTGTTTTATAGATTTTGGTTGTAAGTTACGAGCTCGGGGATCGTCATCGAAATCATCCATACTATCGTCAACCTTCGGTACTTTTAAAAGTCTATTTTGAACTTATGGCATGTATAGGCTAATATGTGTTTTGTTCGACTTTGAATATGTATAACTTGAGCCATGCGAAAATGGCTTAATCTTTATGATAATTTCGGTCATATTTTGGTTATGGTTTGATCTCACTTTTGATTATGATGTTTTATATTATACATGAATGGTTATGTGTTAAATGTTATATGTTTGAAAATGGCTTGATAATGTTGGTAAATTTGGAAATGGTTGATGTAATGATCATTGTATGTATACAATTTCATAGCATTATTAATTGTTTGACTAAGGTTTTAACTTAGATAAACATATATGAATTGATATGAATTTTATTTCAATAATGTATTGGTATATTCGGACATAGGATGGAACCGAATAAGATGGTTAGGTTTAAATCTTGGTTTGATATTGCTTATATAAATTCCCATGCATATGATAATTTGACTTGATTTATTTGATACATAGTATTTAATATTTATGTTTTAAATATGTCTATAAGTGATTAACGTCTTGCAATAATAGATATAATTTTATTTAATTGATAAATATTATTACTTATATGTTAGAATGAGTTAAAGAATATGGTTGTTTAATGATTCAACTATTTATATATATATATATATATATATGAATGATTTGTTTAGAAAATACAAATTATAAAATATTTATACAAGTTTCCATTAGCGTTGTTTAATTGTTTGTGATGAAATAAATTTGGAATGAGAAATGATTATAAGTATGTGCATATTTGGTTAATGAGATGAAAATTTACCAAATGAATAGTAACTTTGTCAATTACTATTATGAAAATTATATATGTTTTACGTGATGTATAAATGTTTAATTTAATATTAAATAAATTCCAAATTTGATATGGTTATTATCAAATGATTATAAGTAATGCATTTTGTGTAATCCATTTGTGTTTGATTATAGTATTCGATTAAAGTGTAATAAGGTCTGCATTTATCTCGCATGTATTATGAGTTTAAATTAAAAGTATATTCAGTTATGTGGTAGTAGAGAATAAATTGACTATTGAAATTCAAGTGCGTGTGTGTGATCGTTTTAACTTGTATTCTTGAATGGTAATACCTTGTAACCCTAATTCGGCGATGGATATGGGTTAGGGGTGTTACATTTGAAGAGAAGGAAGATTGACTGAACTGGCAGCTGACCTGCTGGTTACTGATAACCCCTAATACCCAGAGGGTTGAGGGCGGTCTCGATACCCTGAGGGTCGTGGACTTTGCTAATAATGGTATAGCAGATTACCACATTGCTCTGTACCGCATGTACGTTAGCTATACTACGTACCATTAACTGAACTGGCTGTTTCACTGCAACCTATTGGTATAGCGATTTACCGCATTGCATAATATAGCTTATACGCTAGCTTTGCTACGTAATATACGTGACAGGCAGACACCACGAGTAGGTACATCGGTGTGGCGGAGGCCGTCCGGAAACAGGATAAAAATTTCCCAAAACACTGGCTGCGACAAAATGCCACGATCGTGCGATTTGATCGTAGTCGAAACTGACTAAAGAACACGGGATGCGATAAACCCCCACGGGCGTGCCTTGAGATCGTGGGCGATACTGAGTAAGTGACACGGGCGTGAGACACGCCTGTGCCCAGAAGCTATGGTTAAAACTGAGTAAGTCACACGAGCATGCGACACGCCCGTGCCTATAGGCCGTGGTCGATATTAATTAATTAACACGGGCGTGTGAACCTTTACACGGGCGTGGGAGAAATGAACGAAGCATCACACGGCCGTGCGATTCAGCGTGTGACCCAACATGCCCAGGGAACACGGGCGTGGGCCAAGACTCAGGCACGCCCTAAACCAACATTTACAAAATACACGGGCTAAACACAGGGCACACGGGTGTGCGTCGCGACCGTGTGCCCCAATTCCTATTTATGGACTTTATACCAAGGAATTTATGGAGGATGACGACTTTGAGAACCTTCATCGCCATATCCACTACTCCCCTTCTTCCTACTTGAGAGCCTTAGTTCCTACCTCGGTTGCCTACGATCCCAGTCGCTCGAAGGCATCAGCTCTCGCCCCATCCTTGAGGTATTTACATGCCATCCTGGCTCACACTTTGTCAGGTAGGTGAGAGAGCACTGGCGTCGTCAACTCTCATGACGCCTACTTTTTATGGAGCATGGCGATGGGCACATTTTTGATTTGGCTTACTTCATCAGCCTCACCATTCGGCATCAAACAGAGTGACATAGGAAGGGGGTCTCTCCATTGGCCCATATGTGACGTGCTTGGCTCGATACTTTGGCCTCCTCAACACCGCAACTTAGTCCTCCTCTCTCATGCTTATTGGGTAGATGTCCCCACAGGGCATCTCGATGATGATTCATATGAGGATGATTAAGCATTGTTGTGGGTTCTATCCTCCTCAGTACCGTCTGTCAGAAGCCACCGGTCAAGATGACCAGAGGACATTGCTGATGATGTCCCTTTACATCATGAAGAGCCACCTTCTACGCCACCACCGCCTCATCGACCAGTTCATGCGACTACTTCATTGACTGACATATCTAAGTGCCTCACTCATTTCAAGCAGTACTACACTCAATAATTCAATGAGAACACTTGACGATTCGACGGCCTTGAGGCAACTCTACAATAGATTTGTTAGCACTTCCACATATCACCATCACCCCCACCTCGTGAACCATCTTTTGATAAGGACCTTTGAGTCCATTTATTTATTTTTCTTTTATTTTAATTTTTAAAATATTTCTCTTTTATCTTTCTTGTCTTTGATTTGTATTAGTATATTTTGATTTCTTTATATCTCTGGTCGTTTATTATCGAGTAACCATAACGAAGTCTATTAATAAAACTCCTAAAACTTTCCGATGACTCCACAGTTTCAAAAGGTTCGGGGTGCTACTAAGGAACGAACAAAGCTATTACCTTTACCTTGATTCATCATGCTTCTCATTGGACCTATTTATACAATTTTCACTTTCTAATGATTTCATCCATAATTTAGGAAGTTTCACCTCCTTTCCTCTCTTATGATTTTTCTGCTTACATTGCTATTATCTATCTTTGTGCATTGAGGATAATGTATATCTTAAGTGTGGGGAGGTTATTGATTTCATTACCAGAAAAATCCCTAAATTTTATCTTGTTCTTAAGTAATCTACTCATATTACTATTAGATTGAATTTGGATTGATTTATAATTTTTATTGATATGTTTTGGATTAAGTCATAGGTAATTGTGCATTGATCGTTTGTACTTTAAAATAGTAGAGAATCAAGCATGATAAGTCTATTTTCAGAATTAAAAATTTTGTTAGGTTGTTTCCCTAATTTTAAATATTACTTTGAAGTTTGAAATTTGCAATGTTGACATCAAAAACCATAATTTTTGTGAGATTTTGAGCCTTTTAGAGCATATACTTTTCTTTCTCACTTTATTGGTTATGAGTGTGTCAATATTGATTTGTTATTCTAGGACTTGCTTCGATTATGCATGTCGAACCACACCCTTGATTTGATATACTGAGATGATAAAGACACTTAGGTTTTAACCCACTTACCCCAAAAAGCCTGCCTTCATAATTAACCCCTAGTAAACCCTTTTAATCCTAATAAACCATTTCTTGATTTACCCTTAATATTAACCCAAGACCTATTCTTTTTGATTCATTAAGAATTTTTCCTATTGTTTTAGCTCCTTTTTGTCTAGATTTGATTTGAGCAGTTGCCTAACTATGTTCTTTATTTCACTTGTTAAATTCTTTCTTATTATTGTACATGAAAAAAAATGCAAATATATTCATTATTAGTTCTATGTTATTTGAGCTTAAAAGGTTAATTTCACACATTGAGAAGAAGCTTGTGCTACTATTGATAGGTTTTCAATTATTGTAATTGTTCAAGTACTAGTTTATTTTTCTAGTTAGGTAAATTGTCAATTCAATCTCGATTCTAACCCTCTAGTTCAACCTTTATCCACACCTTTAACCCAAGCCCCATTACAACCTTTTTTAAGACCTTTTGATTTGTGTATCATCTCATTTTATAGTGGTGGAGATTTGATTTTCATGCAAGCCTATGGTAATAACTTTTCATGTTTGAATTTTGAGTGCTTAATTTGAACCTTAAACACGTTGAGTGATTTGAGTGAATCTTTAGTGAGGATGTCAATTCTTGTCGGTTTTGAATTAAAGGTGATTATTTAGGTAAGGGGAAACACTTATGTTTTTGTGCTATAAAAATTTGTGACTTAATTGTTTGAATCTTTAGGACTCTTTTAGTAAAATTATCAATGTATGAATTATCTGCGAATTAAGATAAGACATTATTGATGAGAATTATGAATTAAGAAAGTTAATTTTAATTGTGAGTTGAGGATTTTGCTTGAGGACAAGCAAAGGCTTAAGTGTGGAGATATTTGATAAACCATAATTTATACATATTTTGACCCCATGCTTGGCTTATTTTTGGATGAATTTTCATTAGATTTGATGAATTCGATGCTCCTAATCCTTTAATTTCATGTTTTACACTCAAAGAGATTAGGGAGTCGAAAAGAATGAGAAACGGGCCCAAAAGGGACAAAATGGGCCCTACATCAAAAATCAACACGGCCTAGACTATAGCATACGGGCAGACCACACGGCCGTGTGTGACGAGCAGAATCGAACACAGCCTAAGCTATTGTACACGGGAGTGTCCCTGCCGAACCCGAGTTTAATTCTATTCGGAAAAGACTAATTATGGGCCAAGAAAGGTGTTCCAAAGCCTATATAAACACCCTAGGGGAGGACCTAAAAGGACACGGAGAGTAGATCGAAGAAATTACTCAAAAGAAGCTGTCGGAATCATCTCGGAAATGGATTCACTCCAAGATTGAAGATCTCCATCAAGTTCTTTAGAAGTTTTTGGGTTCTTTATGTCTTGTTGTTTTCTTATTCCTAAGATGTTTTCTTTCTACGTTATGAACTAAACTCCCTAAATACCTAAGGATGATGAAGCCTAGATGAATCCTATTATTTAATAAATCTGAATTACTTGATAAATACTTGATATTATTCTTAACTATGTGTTCCTAATCCTTGTTTTAATGTTTTCAGGAATATTAATTCAAGTTTAATGTGCTTATTCAGTGGAGTAAAAGTCCCTGTTTAGGAGTAGATCCAACATAATTAAGCGGAGTTGATTGCAACCCTAGAAATAGGGCGACATAAATCTATCGGATTAGAGTCAAATCTAATAAGGGAATCCATAGATCGAGTTAATGGGATGATAGGGGTTTTAATTAGAAAGAGATTTCAGTTAATCAACCTAGAGTCAGTTGTTTTTAGTCTCGAAAGAGATATTAACATAATTTAGAGATTTCTACGGATCAAGATAAGTGAATAAATCATTTAATTCAGAGTCAGAATAATAGGTGAAGTCTAGGTGGATTCTTCCTTGGGTATTGTCTTTATCATTGGTTTATTCGATTACTTCTTTCACTCTCTGTCGCGTTCATAGTCACTTAGTTAGCTAAATATTAGATTAAAATAAATCCATTTAAATATTAGGCTAAATAATAGAAAGATAGTTATTACTAGTAATTTTAGTCCTTGAGGTTACGATATTCCGGACTCTCCACAATTATACTACTGTTCGATAGGTGCGCTTGCCTTTGTCGAAATATTAGTTAGTTTCGAGCCCATCAGTTGAATTAACTAGAATTAAGGTTAATTAGGTATAAGGATTAAATTGAATTAAGTGTGAAAGTTTAATTATAGATTAAAGAAAATTTGAAGGATTAAATTAGTAAATAAACCAAAATGTGACAAGTGTCTTTTGTAGATGATGACATGTGGTAAATTAAAATTTATATATTAGTAATTATTATACGTTTGCTTATTATATAAGTAAATGTTATTTATTTATTATTATATTATCAAACTATTATATTATATTATATTATATAGTTAAGTTAAAATAAAAGAAATAAAGCAAATGAAATAGAAAAAAAATCAAAATAAACGAAACAGAGAAAGAATAGAATGAAAAAGAAAGGAGAAAAGAAATAAGGAGAATTAAGGATTTTAAGGTTTGTGTAACAGCCCAATTACGACCTAAATCGGAACGGTAGTTTCGGGACCACGAATCCGAATTAGAGAAATGATTTTATTATTCTTTTGATATCAATGTTGTGTGATTAAGCATATATTAAAATATCGTAGATTAAATTGGGTGTTTTAATGATTTTTTTAGTGAAGGATTAAAATGGAACAAGTATGAAAGATAACTATTGTGAGATTAGGTGGCTAAATTGAATGGTTTCATCTTTACATGGTATTAAATTTGCAAATGGACCTTTAAATTGATAGTGGTGGACGGTATGAATCATGAATTGATATGATAATGTATTTTATATGTTTAATTTATTTGATAGTGGAAGACTAGTATACTAATAAAAAAAGGGGAATAAATTAAACATTGTTTGTCTCATCTCTTTCTTCTCCATCTTCTTGACCGAAACCACAAAGAAAAGAAGAAGAAAAAGCCTCCATTCATTCGGTCATTGCATGTATTATTGAGGTAAGGAATTGAGCTTAATTTTCATAAGTTTTTGCATTTTTGAGCTAGTTATTGGGTGTACTACTAAACCCATGTTGGAAATTTTGACTTTGAAACAAGTTGTGGATTCGGCCATGGACGAACCTTCTTACCTTAATATGGTTGATGGAAAAAAATGCTAAATATATGTTTGAAAGCTATATGTGTAGAGTAGGAATTTTTGATAGAATTGGGTAAATTAGAAATTTCAAGTTTAATAAATAGATGAGGGGTTAGAAGGTTGAATAAATAGTTAGTATGGATTTGTAGGGTCCTTAGGTTGGTCGGCTATAAGGAATGTATGTACAATAATGTGTAATTCGGGAGAAATTTTAGTAGGACTAATTTGAGTACATTATTTTAATAAGGGGTGAATTGATAAAATTATAAATTTATGTTTGGATTAAATTGAGTAATATACGGGAACTTTAATGAGCTTAGGGAGCAATTGGCTTTAGCTCATTAATGTATAAAATGACATATTTTCGAATGAGTAAAAATCTTGTATTAATTTGTAAATGTGTGAAATGTCAAGGGCGAATTGATAAATTGCTCATGTATGGTTTATGGATTTAATTGAATAGAAATGTATTGAAATGAGTTCAATTTGAAATTTGTTTAGATCAAAATTCGAAGGAAAAGGGGTTGGATAAATGAAAAGCTACGTTGAACGAATAATCGAGAAGTTTTATCCGTGGTATCCGAGGTAAGATTTAAGAAACCGAGTTGAATTGAATTTTATTTTACAATGCAACTTCTTCTATAAGAAGATAGGTATGCTATATACACATACATAATTGTTGAATGTGTTATGGAGTTGAATAAATTTGGTCGAATGAAATATTGATTATGGTCTGAATCTAATTGCAAGAAAAGGGCATGTAAATGTTAATAATGTAATTAAATTATGTGGATATTAAGTTTGAATTTGATTGATTTCAAATGGATCGGTTGGATGCATGATAATTAAAATGGCCGAATGAGATATAGTTTGGGATAGAGAATATTAAGGATATATTTTGCCGTAAGTAATTACACGTGATTCAGTGGAGTGATGTTTCAATTATTTGTGAACGATATGTTACAAGAAATGTTGGTAACGGCTCTTTGTGAGCAGTACGTTGCGGAAAATATAAAGTAACGGCTCTTTGTGAGCGATACGTTACGAGAGATGTAAGTAACGGCTCTTTGTGAGCGATACGTTACGAGAAATGTTAAGTAACGGCTCTTAGTGAGAGATACGTTACGAGGAATGTAAAGTAATGGCTCTATATGAGTGATACGTTACTAAATTCTTTCTTTTTCAACAAGTGTGTAAGTATGAAATTCAATAAGAGATTGCAATTGATAATAAATTTAAGCATACAGAAAGGTACGAGTGTAATATCAGAAGTTATGCAAAATGGTTAAATTTGGGGAGGTAAGTAAACTCGAGGTATGTATTATACTTATTACCTTAAGATTTTAGTAGCTTGGAATGTGAGTATGAAATTCGATAAGTAGAAGATATGTATATCCATTATTCAGTATGGGATGGCGGTATATGGAAATGAGCATAAGTATATGTATGTTGCTCTGAATTTTACTATGAAATTTGGTATTTCGGTAAGGATATTATGAATGGAAATAATTATGAATTTCCCAAATAAGTTATTATATGTGTATAAGTTGTTTAAATCTTACTAGGCTGTAAAAGCTTACTTGGTTCTCGGTTGTTTTGCATTATAGATTCCTTTTGGGTGTTTGGCTCTTACTTGGGATCATTTTGGAAGCTCATCACGCAATCTTCTATCTTGGTATCTTTTTAAATATGAAACTTTTAGGAATTATGGCATGTATAGACTATGTCACTTTTTAATTGTTTTTCAATGGTGTATATGTACAAACGCCATGTGAAAATGGCCAAATTATGGTATCATGGTTTCATATATATTCGGCCATAGTCTTAGCTTAATGAAGGTGCATATGTTTTTAATGTGTTATGTTTGGTACTTGGATATGGGGATGTAATGGATTGAGTAATTATAGTTATGAATGTTCGGTCATGATATGTCTAGGAGATATAAGCATATTTTCACGATTGACATGAATAGAATTTAGGTTATGATTTTGGGGTTGTGTATATTTGAATATTACATGTAGATGTATATGAATGAAGTTCGATTTACGATATAGTAATATACAAATGAACTTTTAAAATTTTTGCATTGTTAAATTAGTGGTGTGGTCATTAATATTGAATCTGATGTACCCTAGATTCGGATAAGTAAGTTTTTAGCATATATGTTTCTTGGTTTTGGTATTTGATAAATTGTTTTGGAGATTGTTGATAAGCATGTATATAATGAACTATCTTATTAAATGTCCAAATGAATAGTAACTATCGTTAAGTGATCAAAGATGCGTTTATGTGAATTTTGTTATATGGACTAGGGATATGTAAGTGAATGTTTAATGCATATTATGAACATACATCATTACCTATAAAGCATTCGGCTATAACCACATGAAAAGTGAATATCATGTATGAAATGTGCATATATATTTTTATTTATAATTTGACCTTTACTTATAATTAAATAAGTAAATTTTAGTTGTGATGTATATATGTTTGTTTCAATTTATATCATGATACATGATCGGTGTTTATTTCCAAAAATGCTTGTTGTGAATTATGATTTAATTAGTAATGTCCCATAACCCTAATCTGGCGACGAATACGGTGAAGGGTGTTACAGTTTGAAGCTTAAGTGGTAAGTCAATTTAGCCCCTTTTTTGTAATTTTGATGTTTTTGGAATCCTAGAACAAAATACTACTTGATTTATATGGAAATTTTGTAAGTTAGTTGATATTTAGATGTAGTTTATGTTGAATTAGTTGAAGAATTATGGGTTAAATTGATAGAATTTCAAGTTATAATTGAATATAGGATTGAATTGTAAAACAAATCATAAGTTTTGAGTAATAGAGACAAAATTGAAAAAAATTCAAAATTAGGGTTTATGAAGAAATTAGGAGTTGAAATTAGTTTAAAGTGAAAATTTAATAAAGATATGAAATTAAGCTTGTATAAATAAAATTAGTATTGGTTAAGGACTAAATTGGAATTTAAACAAAAGTTGTGTATACATTGAAATATTTAATGTTAAATTGTGTTGTATTGATGATTTTCAATTATTTTAAATTTCGTAGCTAACGTTGAGCCGGAGACCTAGGCTAGGAAAGGAAAAGACAAAGTTAACGAGGAGTAGCTCGATAATTCTGGTTTGTTTTTCTATAATCCGAAGCTAATTATTAATTGTTGTATTTGTTATATATATATGGTAAGTGAAATTGAGATGAGTACTGAATTGAATTGAATTGAAATGAAATGTGAGTATATGTGATTATTGAAATGTGTATTGATTGGAAATTGAAAAGTGACTTGAAAACCCTATTAACTGTATCGGGCTGAGTCAGATATAGTTGGCATGCCATAGGATTGGAAGTGTTCAGGGATACTTCGACTACGAGTTGAAGAAACACTGGTTGTCATATTATTACTTCGGATAAATTCGATGAGGTACTGGGTACCAACTTACTTTGGCAAGGCTGATGAGACACTGGGCGTCAAATTATTACTTCGAATTATCCGATGAGGACTAGGTGCCAAACTGATGTGTTTTGGTTGGATCCGTATATCCGCAAAAGTCCGAGTTTTGTTAATAGGGTAAATAAATGAATTGACAATACGAATGATATTGGATGATTTTGAATATGAATTGGATTTTGATATTGAATCGAGTTATGAAATTGAAAAGTATGAACCAATGGGTTCATGATATGGTTATTGACATAATGAGATGATATGTGAATCCTATTGAGAAAAGCTATTTGAATAGCAAATGATGAGAATTGAAAGTATTATAAATGATTTTTTAAGAAATAGATTGTTTGTTTTAATGATTTTTGGTTGTGTGTTTGAATATATGTAAATATTATAAATTCTTGTTTAATAAGTATTCGGATTATAGAAATACCACTCAGTGTTATACTCAGCGTACGGTTTGTTTCCGTGCGCAGGTTAGGTTAAAGTCAAATTGCCGAATTAGTATCCAAAGCCAATCTCGAACTCAAAGTGGTGAAGTATATTTCTTTTGGTAATGGCATGTACCTAGGTTGTCATATGTATGTCATTTTAGTAAGTGGTTGTAAGTGATGATATAAGATGATAGGAGTTGGTTATATGTAAAAGTTTATGATTTATGTTGGAATTATAAAATGGTATATTTTGGTTGAACTATGAATGAATTCAATATATGTAAATTTTAGGTTGAAATTTGGTATAAAACTTGAATTGGTTTAAATGAAATTAAATGAATTGAGTTAGTAAGTATTTGTAAAATACCTATGTTAATATGTTGAATAGATCATTAGGTAGATTACTTGGCATGATTTGGATATATTTGATTGTGTTTTGGTTTGGTTGAATATTGGTTATTGAGTTATTTGAGGTTTAAGTTTGCAAGGTTGGTTAAATTTGATGTATAAGGCTCATTTTGAGTCCACACGGCCTGGCACACGGGCATGTGACCAGACCGTATGAGACACATGGCTTATACTTGGGCATCTAGATAGGTCGTGTGTCCACTGCAATTTTAATTTTCCAAAACAAAATGCTCAGGTTTTGCCACACAGGCAGAGACAAGGGCGTGTGTCTCAGCCGTGTGAAGAACACGGCTTGATACACGGGTATGTGCTTTGGTCGTGTGAAAACTGCACTTAATTTTTGAAAAATAAATTGACCACACGGCCTAATACACGGGCGTATGGCTTGGCTATGTGAGGTAAGTCAGAGAGCACATAAATTAGGACACGGCCTGAAGCATGGGCACGTTTTAGGGTCACACGGGCATGTCTCTAGACCACACGGGCGTGTGAACCCTGTATTTGAGAAAAATTTTGGAATTTCACATAAAATTTCTTGAGCACTTGAATCGGTCCCGAATCACTTCTAACACATATATTGGGCCTCAAGAGCCCATAAAAGGGACATTATGATTGTTTTACAATATGTGTGTTATTTATTTGTATAAGGTTCATAATATTTCTAAAAGGTTCGGTAATGCTCCATAACCCTGTTCCAGTAAAGGTTTATGGTTAAGGGTGTTATAGTCAGTCCCTAATTTGGGAGTGTAAACAGTCGTCAGACTTAATTACTAACTCGTCATTACTCTTATTGAATTTATCATTTTATCACTTATTTCCCGCGACAAATGTCGTTACCTTATTTGGAGAAGCCAATGGTTTCCACCCGTTAAACTTCCCATACATAAATGGCTTCTCTATAAATTGGGTAGGCGTAACTCTCATTTCCCTTAAAACTATTCCAATTTATTTCTTCTACTTATGCTAACTCTTTTCTTTTCCTTGTGTTTCCATTTCCAGAAATGGCTTGATCTTCTTATATCAGGAGATCACTTATATGCCCAAAAAGCTCTACTTTTCTCACTCTAGCTCTACATGGCTTTTTCAAAGATATGAGATACATTCCTTAAGATTAAGGTCCTATTGATCAAGGAGGACACTACCCAAAATAGAATGACGTGGCACCCAGAGCTTTGGGCATATCTGACTCTAACATCGTCTATAAGGCCAAATAGCCATTTTAATGCCACTAGTGCATTAACACTCAGAGCCCCAACATTCCGTGATCCTTGGCCAAGTGGCTGATCCAAGTCCTAGTGTGGATAACTAAGTGTTCTTACCTTTCTTACTTACGGGGATCATCCAAGAGTGCCTTGTAGTCAGAAGAGACTCTCCAAAAGATCACCTCCACCCAGAACTTGCCTTTTTTGGGGTCTTCTGCCCAGAAGAGACAACAATGCAAACAGATATACAAAATTCTGACTAGCTTGGCGTGCTTACAGGTAATTCGCTAATATGGCTAATTCTTACATGGTTCATTCATTTCGCGTCAAACCTAATGCCTTCCTGCCATACTATCCATATAGCTATCTTGTAACTTAACTTATGCATATACCTATCCCAAGAACATAACCCAGGTTTTTGTATGTGATTCTGTACCTCCACTAGAATCTGACTTATTCACATAGACAATTTCACAGTTTGCTTTGGGACATGATTCCCATATATATACCATCATTATGGGGCCTTTGAATACAAAATTTGGTGGATAATGGTGAAAACTACTCCTTTCTTGCGGGATTGTTCTAGAAAGATAATCCCACCAAGCTCTTCCTTTTCAAGATAGTCTGAACCGATAACTCCATTAATCTGATAGTTTTAATGGATTTCCAAACCACATATAGATCCTACTAGACTATATCCTTATTAGAACATCTTTGGCTAACTTCCTATTTAAGATAGTCCTTAGCGAACTCTCCATCCATAAGATAGTCCCTACGAACATTCCCGTCTTCAAAGTAGTCCTTGGCGGCCTTTCCCCGCGAGATAGACCTTGGAAATTTTCCCACATAAGACAGTCCTTGGCAAACTTTCCACAATTATGATGGCATCTTTTCTAAGACACGCTTAGTGTTAGAGTCTAAGGAATTGTCTCACTATTCTTATGTCCAATTCTAGCTTATTCGTCATCATTAGTGAACTCTTATTGATAGTTATTGATTTGAAAATACTCTGAAGGAGTTACCCCATTCCCTCTACATATACCCTTACCTTTTTTGCGAGGCCTCTTATTAGCTCTCTTACTTGCATTCCCATACATGTCATAAATGTTGTGTCAAATTTTTCACCATGTTAATCATTCAATGACTCTCACTGATTTGCCCTGACGACTCTCTTGTATACTATTTTGACGGACTTTCATTTGCCATAAGGTGTTCTTGTTCCCCACTGGATCTCGCCATGGCTATGTGATGCGATTTCCCGTGACATGGAATGTTTGAAACATTTCTTGAAGGGAAGGATCGTCTTGAATGATTCAACAAAGGGTGGAAACCTTGACCCGAAGCACTTGAATGCTTTAAGGAACCAAAGTTATAAGAGAACTCGACTCGCTTAAACTTGACAAATACTCAAACCTGGTATAATCGAAGTTTCCACACCCGGGATGGGTTATAGGATGATAAGACAATTGGTGAACACAACTAACCTTACGGCTTGATAAGTTTGGTAGTTCAATTAAGACAGAGAGAAAAAATAATCTTACAAATATAAATTTGATTTATAAAGTTCTAACCTTCAAAATGACCAATTACATGACTTATATAAGCTTTAGAATGACTATCTAAATTCGACATCTTTTGTGCTCACACAATAATTTAAAATGTTCATACATAGACATTAAATTCGGTTCATGTTTCTTGGTGGATGTATGCATAAACTGAATGGTCAATTTATTCCTCTTGGAACATGCATGTATGCTTAGCATGGAAGAAAACTCCAAATGCCTTGAATGTATAGCTTCTTCCCCTTTAACCGTATATGTATTTGCATCGGGCATGCACTTCTCTTTTAGTGATGTTTTAATGAGCTGATTATTCATGAGATTGATGCATGGATATTTGAAGTTCTTCCTCCCATATGTGCATGAATATTGGTGTTCCATGTACAACATTTTAAGTGAGTGTAGTCCTTTGGACGTTCATGCACAAGAACCATTCCTGGTTGTTATCCAAATGGTCACATGATGCTCCCTTGCTTCCATCCATCCATTCTCCTATTTATGACCAAGAACCTTGCCATTTTATGACATGCATTCAGCATTGATGAAGGCAAATAACAAGCCTTGAAGTGGTCAACCGAATGGCCTCCTACAACATATATAAATAGGTGTTAGAACATTGCAAATAATCACAATTTCAAACACCTAAAAAAAAAAATGCGACACTCTTGAGATTAGTTGCTAGGCTCTAAACATGAAAACGTCACACACTTAAAACCTAATAGTAAGCAACATAAGTATAACAACACATTTAACACATAAACGTAAATAACAAGCTGTGGATGAATAAAATACAAATTAACTTGACACCTAACACGTTAAACAACAAAACATTGAAATATCAAATAAAACACTCATTTGATGAATCTCATTTTAGTTTTGGGCCCCTCGTGCTGGGGGCAATCTCGATTTTTTCTTCTTGAGTCATATGATGTGACCAGAATCACATCATACATGGACTTACGACTCGATAGTCTATAAACCTCTTTCGAGGTGTTGTTCCGTAGAGCTAGCAAACCGTCATCAAAGTGTCGCCCTAAGGAGCCTATAGACTGTCGTCACGGTATCACTCCATAGGACCTATAGACCATTTACACGGTGTCACCCCAAAGGACTAGTTGATAACCGTCATCATGGTGTCGCTCTATAGAGTCGATAGATAGTCGTCACGGTGTTGCTCTAGCGAAATAGTAGATAACCATTCTACAATGCTACCAAAATCTCTTCTATCCCCTTATCAATCCGCCCACTCGTCCATTCTACCCATTATTTCTATCTTCATCTACCCCATTAAGGTAATTCCCTCCGTACTCCGCATATAATATAAACATGTGTTTCATACATAACATTCCAAATACTACTACACTGAGAAGTACACCACACTTTGATACAACTATACGTCATTCTGTCATACAAAATATACTTGCAAACTTTCATGAATTCATACAACCTTAAACACGTATGTCATGCTCATTCACCATACTCATGGACTACCATAAATTTAAAATAGAACTCAAAGCAGATGTGTACTCAGATCAAACAAGTAACTTTCATCCATCAATCATCCAAAACTAGAGTACAAAAACTCACATTGAATCCTTTGTCTTCACCAGCTTAGCTTGTCCAAATGCAAGAGCCTCCATCGTCTTGGCAGCTAAGCACGACAACCTTATATTAGTTAAATCGAAGGCATTCAATCTTAAAACCTAGAATTTAGTATCATGCAAAGTTTCCCAGAGGCTTTAGGAATCTTTATTCCCTTTTTTTTTTTACAATTCAGAATACAAAAAGATATAAAGACTTACATGTTCCTTGAATTCTTTACTCATTGACCTCTAACCTCATGATCACTGCCCCATGCAACATTTTCCTCACTTTTCTAACTGCCCCGACGGTCCCGAGCCTTCAGTAGCTTTGACGATCTATAAAACAGAGCAAACACACACAGAGTAAGCTTTCAAAAGCTTAGTAAGCCATATACAAATAAACTTAGCATACAATGCATATAACCAAATTAGACAATGGTACTTATAGTTCTCATGGTTAGTTCATTACATATTCTTTGGCTCATATGCTTAGCCATATCATACCACATTTATCAACTCAAATATCACATATACACATGACTTATTCAAACATATCTTCACATATCATTTCATCATTTCATTTCACATATTCAACATAGTAAGTTCATATAGATACTTACCTTTCATACACACTTAGTGTTCATGTCAAATGTACCTGAAACGTATATACAGATCACATAATCGTTCGTATCTCAAATTTTCCCGTTGAACCATAAGGAATCTAATAGGATACTCAGAATGCTCGGAATAGTAGTACAATTCCAACATCCCAGACGAGGTCTTACATGTACTCAAATATCGATTCCACTATCCCAAACAGGGTCTTACACGAATCAAATACGATGCCAATGTCCCAGACAGGGTCTTACATGTAAATCTCATATCGATGCCAACGTCCCAGACGTGGTCTTACATGAAATCACAAATCAATGCCAACGTCCTAGACGTGGTCTTACATGATATCACTTAACAGACACCTATGTCATGACATAGTTAATCCTATCTATTCCTAGATTCAAACGAGACTTCTTGGACATTGTCACTATATCAATTCTATCTCGGAAGTCATGTATACATCACCTCATGTACATTCAACATTATCATTAGTCATATGAACACACATAATTAAACTCAAACACATTTATTTGTATATTGACTTACCTCGGATTCGGATATTCGTTCGGACTCGGTTATTCTACTACCTTCGCTTTCCCGTGATCTAAGTCCATTTTCTTTGGTTCTTGATCTATACATATTCAAATTTAATCCTTTTATTCACTAATTTATCCAATTCAATCCAAATACACATATGTAGGGCAATTTGTAATTTAGCCCTCAGATTTGCATATTTTATCAATTTAGTCTATTTTTCTCAAAACATCAAATATATACCATTTGTTCACACACGTGCATAGCCAAAACTCCCTAGGGACCATACAAGTTCAAATTTTCATCAAATTTACAAATTAGTCCCTTAAATAATCATTTTCTCAATTACAACCAAATTACTCAAAATCAACAAAACTCCAAAGACAAAATATTCTAATCAAATACATATCTTTCATATTTCACTATAAAGCATTACAAATCACATAAGTTCATCAAAGGCTCATCTCATAAACATCATCAATTCTTCAAATTACAACATGGGCTTGATAGTAGACTAAGCAACAATCTCAAAAACATAAAAATCATCAAAATTCAAAGTCAAAACATACCTTAATTTAGCTTGTATATGGCTGAAAATCAAAAGATTTGAATCATCTCTTCTTTCTCTAATATTAGGTCATAAAAACAAAGATGAACATTGCTTTTTCAATTGATTTTGTTTAATAGCCTTTGTTTTATCAAATTACCCATTTAGCCTTTATAAAAACATATAAGACAAAATAAGCATTAAGGTTATTTTGTCATTTACCCATCCACTAACCTTAACATTGGCTTAATTGCCACGTAAAACCTCCATACTTTTAAAGACATGGCAAATAGGTATCTTTTCATGAAGCATGCTAATTTTGTATTCAATGCAATTTGATCCTTATGCCAAATTAAATATACAAACGAATAAATTTACTTACGAAATTTTAGCACATGCTTAACCACATATCAACGTCATGAAAAATAATATTAAAATATTTTACTGACTCAAATTTATGGCCCGAAACCACTGTTCCGACTAGGGTCTAAACCAGACTGTTACAATTCTCTCCCCTTAGGGATTTTCGTCCCCAAAAATCTTGTCGTTAAGCAGATTCAGATATTGTTGTCTCATTGAGTCTACAAGATCCCACGTAGCCTATTCTATTCCTTGTCGATTCCACAAAACTTTCACTAATGGTATTTTCTTATTTCTCAACTCTTTCAAATCACGAGCATAAGATACAGATTGGTTCTTCGTTATAAGTCATATCGGATTGGATTTCAATTTCAGACGGAACAATCACATGTGACGGATCAAAACAGTATCTTCGGAGCATCAAAACATGGAATACATTGTGTATCTTTTCAAGTTCAGGTGGTAATAAAAATCTATATTCAACTGGTCCAACGCGCTCAACAACCTTATATGGCCCGATAAATCTCGGACTCAAATTACCTTTACATCCAAATCGGAGTACTTTCTTCCACGAAGACACTTTTAAAAATACTTTGTCACCGACCTCAAATTCAATATCTTTTCATTTCAAGTCCGCATAAGACTTTTGACGATCAGATGCTGATTTCAAACTATCACGGATTATTTTTACTTTCTGTTCAGTATCTTTTATCAGATCACCCGTGTAGCTTATTTTTTACTGAGCTCGGTCCAATATAGAGGTGTACGACATTTACATCCGTACAAAGCTTCATATGGTGCCATTTTAATGCTCGACTGAAAACTATTATTATAAGCAAATTCAACCAATGACAAATATTGTTCCCACGCACCATCAAACTCAAGAATGAAGCATCTCAACATATCCTCAAGAATCTGAATGATCCGCTCAGACTGACCATCCATTTACGGATGAAAAGCTGTATTGAAATGCAGTTTCGTGCCTAAAGCTTCTTGCAATTTCTTCCAAAATCTTGATGTAAATCTTGGATCTCTATCTGATACAATGGATAGTGGCACCCCATGCAATTTCACAATCTCAGAAATGTAAAGCTCAGCCAATCTATTAAGTGAGTAATCAGATCGTACCGAAATAAAATGGGCAGATTTTGTAATCCGATCAACTACAACCCAAATTGCATCTTTCTTTTTCAGAGTCAGAGGCAATCTCGAAACAAAATCCATTATCACTCTATCCCATTTCCACTCGAAAATAAAATTGGTTGTAGCAATCCAGACGGAAGCTGATGTTTAGCTTTAACTTGCTGACATACTAAACATTTCAAAACAAAATCAGAAATGTCTCGCTTTATACCAGACCACCAATAGTGTTGTTTAAAATCATGGTACATCTTTGTACATCTCGGATGAACAAATATACGATTGTTATGTGCTTCACTCAAAATCAACTGAATCAACTCTGGATTTCTTGAACACAAATTCGATCTCAGAATCTCAAACAACAGTTATCATCCACTCGAAATTCAGAATTAGAATTCGAGTCACACTGAGCTCGTTTCACTTTTATTTCATTATCAACTTTCTGAGTATCACATATCTGTTGTAAAAACAACAGTTTTGCTTTCAATTCAGCTAGCACTGAGCTATCATTAGACAAATCTAATTGAGCATTCAAACCATATAGTGCAAATAATGATTTCTACAGTGTATCAGCAACGACATTAGCTTTACCCGGATGATAATCTATCACAAGCTTGTATTCTTTCAACAGATCTAACCATCTTCTCTGACGCAGATTCAAATCTTTCTGAGTTATCAGATATTTTAAACATTTATGGTCCGAAAACACATCACTTTTCTCACCGAACAAATGATGACACCAAATCTTTAATGCGAACACAATCGCAGCAAGCTCGAGGTCATGAGTCAGATAATTCTTTTCATGCGGCTTCAATTGTATCGAAGCATAAGCTATGACTTTGCCTTCTTGCATCAGAACACATCTCCGGCCATTTAACGAAGCATCACTCTATCTCATGAATTCTTTACCCAATTCTGGCTGTACTAAAATCGAAGCTACAGTCAATAAAACTTTCAACTGATCAAAGCTTTTCTGACATTGATCGGACCATTCAAAACTCATATTTTTCTGAAACAATCTTGTTAACGGGGTTGCAATCATTGAAAAGCCTTTTACAAATCGACGATAATAACCAGCTAGTCCTAGAAATCTACGAATTTCAGACACATTCTTTGAAGGTTTCTAATCCAAAATAGCAGAAATCTTCCTCAGATCGACTCGTATTCCATAAGCTGATACTATATATCCCAGAAAACTGACTTCATGCAACCATAATTCACATTTGTTGAATTTCGCATATAATTGCTTTTCTCTCAAAGTTTGCAACACAATTCTCAGATGTTCAACATGTTTAGTTTCATTACGTGAATAAATGAAAATGTCATCAATGAAAACTACAACAAATCGATCTAGGTACAGTCTGAAAATTCTGTTCATCAGATCCATAAAAATGGCAGGAGCATTTGTTAGTCCGAAAGGAATAACTAAAAACTTATAATGCCCCTACCTCGTTCTGAAAGTAATTTTCAGAATATCTGAGTCTTTCACTCTCAACTGGCAGTATCCCGATCTCAGATCAATCTTAGAAAACACAGTGGCTCCTTTTAGCTGATCAAACAAATCGTCAATCCTAGGCAACAGATATTTATTCTTTATGGTCACCTTATTCAATTGACAGTAGTCAATGCACATTCTCATCATGCCATCTTTCTTTTTCACAAACAGAACAGGAGCACTCCAAGGTGAGAAACTACGTCTAGCAAACCCTCTGTCAATTAACTCTTGCAACTGTGATTTCAACTTTTTTAATTCTGTTGGTGCCATTCTAAATGGAGCTATCGAAATAGGTGTCGTACTAGGCAACAGATCAATAGCAAATTCAACTTCACGTATCGGAGGTAATCCTGGAAATTCTTCAGGGAATACATCAGTAAACTCACAAACGACTGGTACTGATTCAACTTTCTTTTTAGACACTTTCGAAACAATCACATAAGCAAAATAAGCTTCGTAACCCTTTTTCATATAGCTCTGAGCTTTCAATACAGATATTACAGCAGGCAATCTATTCAATTCGTTAGACTCAACTCAAACTATTTCATCATTTGGACATCTCAAATCAATAATCTTTCTTTTACAATTCATAACAGCATCATGCAATGTTAACCAGTCCATACCCAGAATAATATCAAACTCATCGAATGGTAAAAGCATCAAATCAGCAGGAAAACAGATATCTCGAAACATTAATAGACAGTTCTTGCATACTTGGTCAACCAAAACACTTTTACCTAAGGGGTTTGATACTTTTATAACAAACTCAGTAGATTCTACAGGCAAAGTCTTACTGGATACTAAGTTCATGCATATATACGAATGAGTAGAACCAGGGTCTATCAATGTAATCACGGAAGTATCATAAAGTGTAAATGTACCCATTATAATATCTGGAGATGAAGCTTCCTTTTGAGCTCAGATAGCATACGTTCTGGCAAGCGCTCTATCTTCGGATCTCGCAATAGTATCTCTCGTAGTTCTTTGACTACCACTAACATTTCTTACATTTCGGGAAGGTCTACCTCTCACAGGTGCATTATCGAATCTAGAATTCTGAACAGTCTCTGGCTCAACAAACTCTAGGCAATCACGAATAAAATGATCAAATGATCCACATTCGAAGCAAGCTCTGTCATTTAATGTACAACTTCCCGGATGCCTTTTTCTACAATGCTTACATTCAGCTTTTTCGGATCGAACATTTCCAACACTTGCTACTGAAGTCACTGGATTTTTGGAGCTCATTTGTGATCTAGCTCGGTTTCTATTCGAATGTCCCCCATTATCTCTTGATCGGCTTTGTTCATCTCTAAATTTTTCGAAACAGACTGAAATGATTTGCTCATAAATCTCTTTCTCACATCTCGGGCTTCAGACTCAGCTTTTCTTTTATCTTTCCCGAGTGCCTCAGCTTTGCATGCTCGGTCAACAAGTACAACAAACTCTTTTATCTCTAAAATCGACTACTAAGCGGATATCTTCATTAAGGCCATCTTCGAATCTTTTGCACATTATTGCTTCAGATGATACAAATTCTCGGGCATATTGACTTAACCTCACGAACTCTCATTCGTATTCAGTGACTGACATACGACCCTATTTCAAGTCCAGAAATTCTTTCCATTTCTGATCAATAAATCTCTCACTGATGTATTTCTTTGGAACTCAATCTGAAAGAAGTCCCATGTAACTCATTCTTTTGGAACAACAGAAATTAGAGTTTTCCACCACTGATAAGCCGCGTCTCGTAGTAATGATACAACACATTTAATATTTTCCTCCAGAGTTAGGAACATTTCATCAAGTACCTAGATTGTGTTTTCTAAAAAGAACTTGGCTTTCTCGGTATCGTCATCACTGGTAGCCCTGAACTCTTCAGGCCCATACTTACGGATTTTATCGACCAGAGGCTTGTTCCACAAATTTAGATTTGTAGTCGGAGGCGTAGTAGATGTCTGAGGGGGATTAACCGGGGGCGGAGGTTGCGAAACAGTCGGGTTATTTCTTACAAATTGAGTGAACCACTCACTCATCATCTATAAGAAAACTTGTTTAGCTTCTCCCTCTTGGCCGCTCGAAGCTAGTCTCGGATCAGATAGCATTGTCCCTTGCGCGGGAGCAGGCGCACTACTTTCTACATCGTCAGCTACGGCTTTTTCGGGATCTATTACTATACAAAAATCACATTTTACATGTTAGGATTCATCATACTATCACAGTTCAGATATATGGCATGTATAGCTAGACTCTAACACGCTACATTAGTCCAAGAATCGACTAAACCGTAGCTCTGATACCAACCAAATGTAACATCCCTGACCCGTATCCGTTGCCAGAATAGGGTTAAAGGCATTACCGGATAGATCGAAAACTTTTACAGACATTTTATAATACAAATCATTATTCACAACCAAGTGTCCCTTTTTATAGGTCAACGAGACCTTAAGAATAGGGTCGGGACTAAACCAAACACATATGAAAGTTCTCAAACATTTAAAACTTTTCTATATTACAGAGGTCACACGCCCGTGTGGGCAGGCCGTGTATGCCTCCTACGGCTACTAGACACACTCATGTGTCCTGTCTGTGCCAAATTAGAGCAAGTATACTGACTTATCCACACGGCCACCAGGCACGCACATGTGCCATGGCCATGTAACATTATGCTAGCTATTGACTTAACCACACGGTTACTAGGCACGCCCGTATGCCATGGCCGTGTGTACTTAGGCTGACTACTGACTTACACCCATGGCCACCAGGCACGCTCGTGTGCCATGGCCGTGTAGGAAAACAGACCACTTTCAAGGTCTAAATGACACCCACACAAGAGTCAATCCCTAGAAGTAAAATACCAATTCATTTCATACAAAATTGACAACCAAAGACATGTTCAATGATCAACAAATCTTCACATTCAATCTCATTTCTAAACATGTTAATTTGCTTACCAATTTGCACAACTAAAACACATATATATTCAAGCATGATACATCCATAATTTACCCTACATACAAACATTTCATTGATCAAACATGTGCACTCATATTTCATTCATATACTTACCATAGTCTTGACCATTTCACTTGCCATTAAGCCATACAAAACATGCATTATATGTCATATTCATTCATGCAAATTATCAACATTTACTTAGCCACATCACATGGCAATTTACACTTCCAAACATATACCAAAATATCTAACCTATACATGCCATATTTAACTATATACAGATTTTCAAAGTACCAAAATGAGCTTAGGTAGTGTGATGACGATCCCCAACGGTCTCGAGCCTTTAGTAGCTTTGACGATCTATAAAATAGAGCAAACACACATAGATAAACTTTCAAAATCTTAATAAGCCATATACAAATAAACTTAGCATACAATGCATATAACCAAATTATACAATGGTACTTATAGTTCTCATGGCTAATTCATTACATATTCTTTGGCTCATATGCTTAGCCATATCATACCACATTTATCAACTCAAATATCACATATACACATGACTTATTCAAACATATCTTCACATATCATTTCATCATTTCATTTCACATATTCATTATAGTAAGTTCATATAGATACTTACCTTTCATACACACTTAGTGTACATGTTAAACGTACCTGAAACGGATATACAGATCACATAATCATTCGTATATCAAATTTTCCCATTGAACCATAAGGAATCTAATAGGATACTCAGAATGCTCAGAATAGTCGTACAATTCCAACGTCCCAGATGAGGTCTTACATGTACTCAAATATCGATGCCACTGTCCTAAACCGGGTCTTTCACGAATTAAATATGATGCCAATGTCCTAGATAAGGTCTTACACGTAAATCTCATATCGATGCCAACGTCCCAGACGTGGTCTTACACGAAATCACAAATCAATGCCAACATCCCAGACGTGGTCTTGCATGATATCACTTAACAGACACCTATCTCATGACATAGTTAATCCTATCTATTCCTAGATTCAAACGGGACTTCTCGAACATTGTCATTATATCAATTCTATCTCGGAATTCATGTATACATCACCTCATGTACATTCAACATTATCATTAGTCATATGAACACACATAATTCAACTCAAACACGTTTATTTGTATATTGACTTACCTTTTGGATATTCGTTCGGACTCGGTTATTCTACTACCTTCGCTTTCCCATGATCTAAGTCCATTTTTTGGTTCTTGATCTATACATATTCAAATTTAATCCTTTTATTCACTAATTTATCCAATTCAATCCAAATACACATATGTAGGGCAATTTGTAATTTAGCCCTCAAATTTGCACATTTTATCAATTTAGTCTATTTTTCTCAAAACATCAAATATATACCATTTGTTCACACACATGCATAGTCGAAACTCCCTAGGGACCATACAAGTTCATATTTTTCATCAAATTCACAAATTAGTCCCTCAAATAATCATTTTCTTAATTACAACCAAATTACTTAAAATTAACAAAACTCCAAAGACAAAATATGCTAATCAAATACATATCTTTCATATTTCACTATAAAGCATTACATATCACATAAGTTCATCAAAGGCTCATCTCATAAACATCATCAATTCTTCAAATTACAACATGAGCTTGATAGTAGACTAAGCAACAATCTCAAAAACATAAAAATCATCAAAATTCAAAGTCAAAACATATATTAATTTAGCTTGTATATGGCCGAAAATCAAAAGAGCTAAACCCTCTCTTCTTTCTCTAATATTCGGTTATAAAAACAAAGATGAACATGGCTTTTTCAATTGATTTTGTTTAATAACCTTTGTTTTATCAAATTACACATTTATCCTTTATAAAAACATATAAGACAAAACAAACATTAAGGTTATTTTTTCATTTACCCATCCACTAACCTTAACATTGGTTTAATTGCCGCATAAAACCTCCATACTTTTAAAGACATGGCAAATAGGTATCTTTTCATGAAGCATGCTAATTTTGCATTTAATGCAATTTGATCTTTATGCCAAATTAAATATATAAATGGATAAATTTACTTACGAAATTTTAGCACATGCTTAACCACATATTAACGGCATCAAAAATAATATTAAAATATTTTACTGACTCGGATTTGTGGTCCTGAAACCACTGTTCTAACTAGGGTCTAAACCGAACTGTTACAGCAAAGGTAGAGGAAGAGGTGATCCTATTAAAGTTGTCTTAGCTTTCATATTTGTCGAGCCTAACAAGGTCTTAACTTTTAGATGTGGCGAACATGAAGGTTCAAGTTTGGATCTGACTGTCTTCAAATTTAGATTATTTTAGGCTCGGATTATCTAGGGCTCGGATAAGCGCAAGCTAAAATATTCTTAAGCTTGGGCTTTTTTGAGCTTGAGTTTTCTCAAACTCATGCCCTTTCAAATTCAAATTTTTTTTGCTCGAATTTTCTCAAATTCATATTAGTTCAGGTTAGGCGAGCTTAGACAAATCCAAATAATTTTGATTCCTTATAAATTATAAATATATTTTTTTCATCTGTAACAAATAATTTTACCTTTGCATAATGATAATACTATAAAATTTGCTTCATATTAAGTAAAACTTTTATATATATGTTTTATTTGAATGAAATATTGTATATAACATGATTAAAATGCTTATTATATGTAATGCTAATGATTATATAATATGTATAGGCATTTTATAAACCTAATTAGTATTAATATATGATTTATATATGCATTTTGTATGTAATATGTTTTTATTTATTTGAATTATTATCTAGAATATATAAAGCATGACTTTGAAAAAAACCTTTTGAATTGGAAAAAGAATATTTATTATTTATTATATTATTAATTTGACATTTGAATAATTTGGTTGTTTTATTATATTTATGTTTAAGGGTTAAAAATTTTGTTAGTAAAAAAATAAAAAATTCAATTAAGTCCTTAAGATTTGTACTCAATTGAGTCTTTAGCAACAAAAAAGTCAACTATGGTCATTATGATAATGAAGATCGTTATTGACCGATTTAATAATTAACAAACGCTTACATGACTTAGGAAATAAATAAGAAGTTAACACATAGCATGACACATTGACCAAGTATGCTTATGTAGCATGCCACATAGCATATATTAAAGAAAAATCCTAAAAATTATTAAAGCACTAAAAATGTACTTTCAAAATGAACTTGGACAAATATACTCTCAAGTTCATTTGAATTTGGACATCTTATTGTCTAGGTTAGTTTTAGATGTAATTTAGAATATTATAAAATTATTACAAACAAAAAAAAATTATTAAAAGGTATAAAATTATAAACAATAAGGTATAAAATTATAAACAATCATTAGAAAATTATAATAATTATTAAAGAAAATCTAAAACTATAAAAACAAACCGTATAAAATAATAAGAAAATTGTCCAAATTTTGTCTATTTGCTCCTCTATACCTCATTTTGGCTTGTTATAGAATTTCTAAATCCTACTAAAAACACATCAAAATGTCTCTGTAAGACCCAATTTATGCCCGGGCACAATTAACTAGTTTATTAAATTAAAACCCAAAAATTAAAACCAAATCCATAATAAAATAGTCCAGTCTCTTTTACAAACCCAGACTTAAAGCCCAAATGCCTAAAACACTATCCAATTTAAAAACCCAATAATTAAGCCCTATACATTACAAAGCCCAAAGGGCCCAAAAAGTTAACCTATCCAGAAACCCTAGGGTTTCGGGAGTTTCATAGAGCCGCAACCCCGACGATTGGGCTACCCCGTCTCTCACACGCGCCCCACACGTGCATCGCTCCACGCGCCTCCGTACCGCCAGCAAGCTTCCATGCGCCACGTCCACCTTGTACCTGCGAAAGACAACAAGGACGACAGCAAATGCATAGAAGAAAAAAAAAACAAAGACCAAAATACATTGTATTTTATTTTTTATTTCTATTTCTATTTTCTATTTTGGTTATAAGAGACCGAAACAAACGATTGTAGATGGGGATTTTTAGATAATACAAAATCACAGAAAACAGAGGTATTATTAAAATTTTTGTAGTCTATTCGCTTCAAATATATCATACCTATTTATAAAAAACCAAAAAAAAATGAACTTTTACCCTTTTTTGTGATGATCGAAGTCCCCTAATTCGAGCTCTTTTTGTCGATATTTTTTTTATTTTGGCGAAGATTTTGGTTGTTTTGGGTTTAGATTCGGGATTAAGGGTGTTTGAAGGTTAAAATCTGTCTTCTTGAGTGTCTCCGACCACCGTATAAGGCGGTGGAGGTGGTGGAGCGCGGTGGTCCAATGACCGGCGCTTGGCCGTACTATGGTCGGAGCCTGGAGGGCCAAGGCTTGGTTTCAGAGAGTTTTGATCTTTTTTTTAAACGAGGATGTTAAAATGTTTTTTTAACTGATTTTTGGTTTTCATAAGCCCATGTTACGACGTCGTTTGGGTATGGTCTTTTAATGACCAAAACGGCGCCATTTTGCTAGAAAACCCGAGATCCAACCCGATTGCAGCCAAGATCGCGTGTTTTTATACTGATGGGTTATTTATTATCTTAGTCCTTCAACATTTTATTTCCTTTTGATTAAGTCTTATTTTATTTTTTTAATTTCCCCTTTAACACATATTCCATTTTCATTTTAGTCGCCGCTTAAACACTTCGTTTTGAGTTTTGAAAATATTTGCTGTTTTAGCCCCGATTGTCTACGCGCGTTTCATTGTGATCCTGGCATAAATATTAATGATTTTATTTATTATAAAGCGGTCTTCCAACTTTGTTTTGTTTCAATTAAGTACCCTTTTTGTTATTGTAAATAATCTTTGCATTTTATCAAATTTAGTTCATCTAATATGTAGTTTTAAATTATTTTATTATATGATATAAATATATATTTTTATACTAATTGTTTTTTTAAATTATTATTTATATGTATTATCTATATTAACTTGTTTTAATATAATGTTTATTAAAGTTTGCTTTACTATTTATTTAAACTAATTATATATATGCATATATTTTATTCTCTCGAAATTGCTATACATTATAATTTCTTCTTTTATGTATATTGTTTTAAACCTTTTATATTTTTATATTGAATTATCTTTTGCCTATTTTAAACATTGTTTATCCATATAAATATATGTAGGCTTACATTCAAATTTTCCTTTCATATGTATATAGTATTTTTTTTATGTATATACGTCCTTTTAACCATGCGATTATCATTATTGTGTATTTGTACGTCCATTTGTATGATGTTGAGCTTGTATATTGCTTCATGCCACGCTTGTGCTACTCATTACCGTTTCATGTCTCTAATTCTAATGTATTCGAGTATTTATTAAATGTGTCATTTCATTACGCGTATGCCAAATAGGATGTATTAAAAGTTGATTTTCAAAATCACTTATTTTAAAGTTTTTTTAAGATAAGGCAATGTTTGTATGTTTAGAAGTACGGAAAATTACATCCTAACGTGCTGGATGTCGATTTTTCATTCAACTAAATAACCAAATACCCTTTTTACATGTTTTGAAGATCAAAGATGATCTCGGTGTCAGAGTATAAATGTGTTGTATCCTAACGTGCTGGGTATGATACTTTTATCCCTTTGAAACGAGTTAATCTTGAGATTCAATTCCGATTTAATTAACTTTCTTCCAAAATTCTTTATCCTAAATATTTTCAAGTTTTAGATATATTCGAATTCTTTCTAAATGTTTTCTGTCGTTAAAAACATACATTGAACCAATTTCAAGATTGCATATTTAAAAAAAAAAAGAGAATATTTGTGTGTTTAGAAGTACGGAAAATTACATCCTAACGTGCTGGGTGTTGATTTTTCGTTCAACTAAATAACCAAATACCCTTTTTAATTATATGTTTTGAAGATCAAAGATGATCTCGGTATCAAAGTATAAACGTGTTATATCCTAACGTGCTGGGTATGATATTTTTATTCCTTTGAAATGATTTAATCTTGATATTCAATTCCGAGTTAATTAACTTTCTTTAAAAATTTTACAGTAAATATTTTCAAGTTTTCGACGCAAGGACACTAATTGATCGATTTGGTACCAATTTTGGGAGTTGCGAGGGTGCTAACCCTTCCTCGCACGTAACCGACTCCCGAACCTATTTTCTCTAATTTCGTAGACCAAGATATTTTTATAGGTAATCCTATCACACCTAAACAAAAAAAGGTTGGTGGCGACTCCTTATTTTTAAAGTCGATCCCCATTTTTTTCCAAAACCTAAAATAAAAAAATGGTTTCGACAGCTTGGCAACTCCGCTGGGGAATTGTTGAGAGTCAGGCCATAAATTGATTAAGTTTTGTCCTTTTGATTGAAAACTTGAAAAATTGTTTTGGAAAATCATGTTTCTTTTAAAGCATTTGTTTGTGCTATAATTGTGATAATGTCGAGTCTTAAAATACTTTGGCATCGCATTGCATGACCATTGTGGTCACATCTTTAAGTGGGAGTGAGAAACTATGCCTTCGTGAGGTTTTCACCTCCGCATGGGCTAGTGGACTGCTTCCGGGATACATCTATACCTATGTGCTTTGTGAGGTTTTCACCTCCGCATGGCCATAGGAAAATGTGTTCCCCTGGACTGAACTCGATCCATATGAGCCTATAACAGGTGAGGATTGAGGAATCTGCTGGTTCAGGTACCCATTCTTTAGAACCAAGCCGCATATAGTAGCCCTAGGCGCCTACCCTAGATAGAGCCACACCAAAACCTAGTGGTCACCCGATCAGGTGTTCTATGTTGTTTATTTCTCTTGCACTAATGTATTTCCTTTTGTTTTGATTGCATTGCATTCATTCCATGCATTTGCATCCCATGCATATGCATTACATCATTTGCATTACGCTGTTTTCATGACATTACATCATATACATTAGATTTCATGAGAAGACCCTGATTGGTTGAAGTTATTTCAACATTAACCTGGACACCGGCAAAACCAAACATCCCTACGGTACCCGAACCAAGATGAAAGATATGGATCAGAGATTACGGAAGCTTGAGCAACTCCAAAGGGAGATGTAGGATAAACTTCAGCTGCAAATGCAAGAGCAGCTTGCTAAGATCTAGCAGGATATGATGGATAAAATGATGAAATTTCATAGAAATATGATGACTTAGATAACGCAACTATTGAAGGGGCATATGGATAAAGGAAAGATCTTCATGGCTAATGTTGATGGGAATACTGAGTATCATCAATATCCCCCTGATTATACTCCACCATATGTGCAAGCACTACTGGAAGTGACTATACAAAGGCCATCTGTCACGATCAGGCCTCAACAATTCCATGTTGATGCTCTGGTGAACCTCCAAATTGGCTTAGGTTCAGGAAATAATCTGATCATTACTAATGCCCCGATTTGGATGAAATAGCTGAAGGAGAGAGGACAAAAGCAGAATTGCCAAGATAGCTAGAAGACAGATATAAACGGTTGGAGGAGAAGTTTAAAGCAATTGAAATTGCTAATAATGGTTACGGAATTGACGCTAAAGATTTAAGCTTGGCCCCAGACTTGGTGCTCCCATACAAGTTCAAAATGCCTGAATTTGATAAGTATAATGGGACAAGTTGCCCCAAGGCTCTTATTACCATGTTTTGTAGAAGAATGACGGGGTACATTAATAATGACCAACTGTTGATCCATTGCTTCTAGGATAGCCTAGTGGGAGCAGCAGCCAAATGGTATAATCAGTTGAGTCGTGCCAGAGTTGGTTCATGGAGAGACTTAGCTCAAGCCTTCATGAAAGTAAAGACAGGTCATGTGATGACATGACTCGGCTGCAATTACTCTTCAAAACATAGAGAAAATGTAACACCCCAAACCCTACCCAAACACTACAACCGGATCGGTATGTCACTAAGGAAATTTTGTAAAACATGTCGCATTTTCGGAAAAACATTTTGGTAAAGTTTAACCTTTTATTAGGAAAAATTTATAATTTATAGTTTTAAATAAAATATGCCTTTATGAATTAAAAACCCAAATTTAAATACATGCCTTAGTTCAATTAAAAATAAAAATTTAAATAACTAAAAGTAATAAAAGCCCGTAATAAAACAAAATATAAACTGGTGGCCCATGGCCTTATTACAACGAGATTTAAAATCCATTAAATAAGAATATAAAATAATAACTAGAGTCTTTTTGCTGGATCCAAATGTTCTTTTGCATGGCCACCTTGCGCTCCTCTCCAGCCTGGTCCGATGCACTAAATGCTACTTGAAATGTTAATTAATTGGTTGAGTCGCGAGGCTCAGTGTGCAACCCTCATGTACCATTAGATTTGGGCCTTAGCCCCATAAAACTAAAATAATCAGAATTAATATACATAATAAAAATAATATGCAAGCCCAACCCAAATCCTAGGTTTCCATCCGCTACACGACCCGTACCAACCATTCACACCATTGGGGATTTCTACAATCAACCCACACCGACGCCTTGATGGCGGTCGTGCTGCTCATCATCAGATCATGGCCGTAGCCACTACAACAGATCACGGCAAAAGCTGCTACAATAGATCACGGTAAAGAACCGCTACAACAGATCACAGAAGAACCGCTACAATGAGATCACGGTAAGAAGCTACTAATGATCACGGTAAAACCGCTACAACATATAACTTTCTCCTTTCATCAAACCCAACCCATGCAATCACAAAAAATCGGCATACACATATCATTTAATAAGAACATTCACTTAGAATGATAGAGATCACTAACTTGGTGATTTGCTTTACCCTCTTTGGGTTTCAAACGTTATCTGGGATTTGGCATTTATCGTAACATACAAGTCTTATAATCATGTATTTAACAAGCAGATCTAGATGGTGTGGAAGTTACACACGATATCTCAAATCCAATATTCTTAGTCGATATCCTTGTTATCCCGATCTACAACTTTACTCAAAAAGCCGAAAAGATGTGAAAATAGGGCCTCTCCTATATTCAGCCATGGTTAGTGTTCTACCCGATTTCATATATTTATAAATAAACCAATCTCCTTACCTTGAAATCCCAAAAATAACATGACTTGAGTGTTACTGATCTTTGACTTAGAGATCTAAGCGTTGAACTCCTCTTCAGATCCCGAAATGCCGAAAATAAGAAAAACCCTTGATTAGTCACTAAATAGCCATTTGACTAGAGACTTTGAAAAGCCGGAGAAATATTGGAAACTTAAAATCAACACATACCTATTGTTTTTTTCAGATTCGGCACAAGCAGACTTTACTGAAGAAAATTTGGCATCTTCAGGAGGTGAGATCTAAGAATTTTGATTTTTAGAAGATTTAAGAATTGAAGAGATGGCTAAGAAAGATTTATCCAATGAATATTAAGGAGAAGAATAGAATACTAGAGATGTGATTTCGGCTTTTAGGGATTAGAAGAAAAATAACAATAGAGGTTAAAAGATTCGGCCAACCAGGAAATTTTAGAGATGAAGAAATGGTGAAGAAAATGGTGGTTTTCGGCTTTTGAGAGGAAGAAGATGAGAAAAGAAAATAAAAGAAAGGCTTCCAAAATTTTGGCACACCCCCTCTTTATATAGAAAACCGATTCTTCCCTTTAGCAGAGATTGATTTTCAGCCAACACTGGCACACATGATAGCTCCTATCCCTTTTCCCTTATCTTAATCTATTATCTCCTCAAAAATAGTCTTTATCTGGTTATTATCCTTAAAGACTAAATCCCTAAATAATAGCCTTTATCTGCTTATTATCCACATAGAATAAATATAATAAAATTCCCAAAAAAAAAATAGCCTTGTGTCGTCCACTTCCCTAATCCCTAATGCCAAATTTAACTAACTTAAATTAGAAGATTTGGGCTCCTTAAAACTTAAAATTTGGGCCCCTAACACTTAAATGAACTCATTCCACATATTCACCCATTAAACGCATAGGCCCAAAATTTAGGATGTTACAGAAAAGGGTGAATGAAGGTTTTAGACAGTATGCGCAGCGGTGAAGAGAGGTTGCCATCTAAGTCCAGCCACCACTTTTGGAGAAAGAGACCACAATGCTCTTTATTATATCGCTGAAGGCCCCGTTGGTCACTCATATGCTAGGAAGCGCTACGAAGAGCTTCTCAGTCATCGTAATGACTGGAGAAATGATTGAGAATGCCATAAAAAGTAGAAGGATAGAGGTAGGAGCAGGTGTCAAAAGATTAGCCCCGAGAAATAGGGAAAATGAAGTGAATAGCTTGAGCAAGCGTTCCAAATTAGTCACTGTAGGTCAACCGAGGGCTGTGACTACTGATCATCAGGGCTCATCAAGACAAGAATCCAGTGCAAAGTAACTCTAATTTACACCAATCCCAATGACATATAGGGAGTTGTATCAAAGCTTATTCGATGCACATATGGTGGCTCCTCATTACATGGAACCAATACAACCCCCATACCTCAAATGGTATGATTTGAATGCTCAATGCGAGTATCACAGCTGGGATAACGGGTTATTCAATCGATAATTACATTGCATTTAAGAAATTGATAGAGAGGCTTATTAAAATAGGGGTTTTAAAGTTCGATGAGTCGACCAGAGCAGTAATTTGTGATAACTGAATGAGGGAGCAAGAGAGTTATGATTCCTTAAAGAAGTCATCAGAAGCCTAAAAATTGGGAAGTCAGAACACCAATGGCATATCCAAAGAGTGAACCAAGGAATAAAAGTTTTCCAAGCATCGGCCTTTATATACTTGAGAGTGTTTTGAGCAATAGGACTCTGGAAGAGACATGTATTTTAAGGCTAATCTAGAGTAATATTCAAAACATGTTTATTGCTTTCAGCCTAGAAGTGATAAGAGTCATTTTGTGAAATAGGCTTATGTTTAGAATCCTTATTTCAATGAGATGCATCTTTTTGTTTATTGATTCTTTCGTACTTTGGATTTCTATGCAAATATTCTTTCATTCTTTATTCATGATCATACCATACAAATAATCATTTTTGGAATCATTTTCCTCTGGAATTTACCTTCGTACCCACAATGGGTCCCCAGATATCAATGACATGGGCGACGCTATTACTGACTCCCTTTTTGAATGAAATATGGGTCTAAGGGATCTCAGGACTTTGAAAATGACAGAATTTGTAACCTATCTTCTGATTTGGATAAAAAAATAGATCCTATGTCACGAGCCAAGGAAGGAGATGAAGACCAAAGCCTAGTTCAATGCAGAAATAAGATTTCCTATATGTGGGGCATGGATGTTATCAAGCCAGTCTCATCAAAAGCTTTTGGCCAACATCAATTCATTTTCGTGGATGTTCGTTACTTCACTACGATGGTAAAATTTGCTTTATATGCCAATATTACAAAGTCAATAGTCATCAAAAGAAAAAGAAAGAGTACCAAAAAAAATGTCAAAAAGATCATATTTAACTGCACAATGTCAAAAGTTTATGGTCTGTTCAAAGATCAGGTGCCACATCACAGTGCAGCAAAGGCAGCTAAAAAGAAAAACAAAATATCAAAAAAGGACCGAGACTTGTAAAGATTGGCATATGAAGTTACTATTTACCCTCTATGCTTATCAAAGTTTGGCCAAGACTGTCACCAGGGCAACACATTTCTCATTGGTTTTGCCCATTACAATCGAAATTCTTTCAGAGCTAAAATTGGATGAGGCAGAATGAATCCAATCTCAATATGATCAGCTGAATTTGAGGAGAAAATATTAAAAACTATCTATCACGGTCAGATGATGCGAGCTCACAACAAAAATGATTTACCCTAGAAAATTTCATGATAGGGCTTCGAAGAAGATTTTTCCCACGCAGAAGGGACTTCAGAAGAAAGAGAATGCTAAACTGTGAAGGACTTTAGGCAGCAAAGAAGGCCTGTTTTGGGAAAGCATGGATATTGTCTGAAATAGATGACAAGGACCTGCCTAATTCGGTGAATTCAGAAACAAAAAAAGAGAAAAAGAAAAAAGAAAAAAAGAAAGAAAGAAAAATAAAAACACAAAAAAGGAAAAGAAATAAAAAAAGAAGAAATAGGAGAGGCCAAGGTGAAAACCCGCAAAGGGCACTTTGAGACCAAAGGGAATTTGAGTTGAAAACCCAAAAGGGGCGGCTCAAATTTTGATCAAATGGGGCATACAGCAGTCTTGCTATGCCTGAATTAACAATGAGGAAGTATGCTACGTCTTGGGGCATCGACAAAGTACTTCGGATCCCTAAACACATGTTGAGCTTAAAATGGTCCTCAAGAAGTTTGAACAGAGAAGCTCAGGCTGCGATATCTAGGGCACCTAGTTTCCACTTTATCCATTTCAAATTTGTTATTTGTGATTCTTTTCAAAATATGTTCACAATAAATTTCCTTTTTGATTGCGATTGCTATCTTTGCTTAGCTTATTTGTTTCGAGCTAAGCTCCTAATTAATTTCCTTCCTGTCCATGGTTATGATCTTTTTCAGGCATTTTGCACTGAAATAATGATTAGTGGACAAATAATATTTTCATAAAATGAGTGTCGCATATTACTCTCGAAATTTCTAAATAATACAAGAAACTTAAATAGGACTATTGTTTAAAACTCACCGAGTGTGAGGGATGGAAATATTGGTAGAGGAGGAGTCTAAACTGAGACTATCTCTCCGAATTTTTGCCAAAATGGTGGTTGAACAAATGACAAGATATTGCGTCAGTAATACAATCCTGACGAAAAATGGGCACCATTAACCCAAGTGTAAAATGGGAATCATTCTCCGGAGAAAAATTGATATTCTGCATTCACGCGAGCATCATGCATACACATTTGGTTGGGTTACCCGAGGAGTGATCAGTTGATGGAACAAGCTATAGGCCCTATACCCCTAGGTTATAGTAGGATAGATGGAAGATAATAGAGATCTTATACCTTTGAATATCAATGAGATGGATTGAAGAAGAACCCTGAAGTTACAGTGGGGAAAATCTGTTGAGCAAGATATAATTATTTTCTCGAGTTTTCTATCAAAAATACTAGCCGAACAAGATGGCATCATAATGCATCAGCGATATAGCTCTGATAAACAATGAGCGATGACAACCTTAAACTTTTAAAAATGGATCATTCTCATGAAATTCTGCAAAACACATCTAGTTAGGAGCATTTGATTCATTCTAATCATTGCATCCTAATCGTTGTAAGAAATCATTCTCATGACATTCTGTATTCATACAAATGTCATGCATAAGACACATCTATTTAGGGGCATTTGATTCATTTCGATCATTGCATCCTAATCGTTGTAAGAAATCTTTCTCATGACATTTTGTATTCATACAAATGTCATGCATAAGACACATCTATTTAGGGGCATTTGATTTATTTCGATCATTGCATCCTAATCGTTGTAAGAAATCTTTCTCATGACATTCTGCATTCATACAAATGTCGTCCATAATACATTTCGTTAGGATCATTAGATTCATTCTAATCATTGCATCCTAACCATTTTGCATAAGCATAAACACAAAACTGATTTTATAGAACAGGTCCCCTAGAAGATGTTGTCGCAACATCGGTGAATTTGAAGATCTTGCCTTTCTGAGAGAAGCGGATCGAAGATGGTAGATCTGGCAATCTTGAAGTTATAGGAGTAGATCGGAGACATCAATCCTATCTCTCTGACCAGCAGTGGAATATGTCAAAAATTGTAGATCTTGTCACCCTAAGCAGCAGGGAACCAAGATCGAATGGCAAATCTGGTCTCCCTAAGCAGTAGTGGAACAGATTTAAGACATCAATCCTATCCCCCTGACCAGTAGTGGAATATGTCAAAAATTGTAGATCTTGTCACCCTAAGCAGTAAGGAACCAAGATCAAACGACAAATTTGCTCTCCCTAAGCAATAATGGAATAGATTTAAGCAACCAGCCCTATCTCCCTGACCAGCAGTGGAATAGGCCAAAGATTGTAGATCTTGTCGCCCTAAGCAGTAGTGGACCAACATCGAACGGAAATCTGGTCTCCCTAAGCAGTAGTGGAACATATTTAAGCCACCAGCCCTATTTTTCTGACCAGCTGTGGAATAGGTCAAAGATTGTAGATCTTGTCACCTTAAGCAGTAGGGAACCAAGATCGAACAGCAAATCTTGTCTCCCTAAGCAGTAGTGGAACAGATTTAAGCCACCAGCCCTATCTCCCTGACCAGCAGTGGAATAGGTCAAAGATTGTAGATCTTGTCACCCTAAGTAGTAGGGAACCAAGATCGAATGGCAAATCTTGTCTCCCTAAGTAGTAGTGGAACAGATATAAGCCACTAGCCCTATTTCCATGACCAGCATTGGAATAGGTTGAAGATTGTAGATCTTCTCACCCTAAGTAGTAGGGAGCCAAAATCGAGCGAAAAATCTGGTCACCCTAAGCAGTAGTGGAACAGATTTAAGCCACCAGCTCTATCTCCCTGACCAGCAGTAGCATAGGTCAAAAATATCAGATCTTGCCTTCCTCAGCGAAGCGGATCGAAGATAGCAAATCTGGAAATCCTGAAAGTGCAGGAGCAGATTGAAGATAACAGATCTGGCAATCCTAAAGTTGCAGGAGCATATCGGAAACATCAGATCTTGTCTCTCTGAGTTTGCAGTGGAGCAGATTAAAGTTACGAGTCTAATTTCTTTGTGTGGATCGAAGTGCCAGTTCCTGGGTCCCTAAAGATGCAGCGGGATGGAACGAAGCTACTCGAAGAAGAAAAGCACTGAATGAGGCATGACCGGACAAAATTAGTTCTTTTTGAAGTCTTTCCTCTATTCTCATTACATGACAATGAGCAAAGAGAGGCAACTGTAAGACTCAATTTATGTCCGGGCCCAATTAACCAGTTTATTAAATTAAAACCCAAAAATTAAAACCAAATCCATAATAAAATAGTCCAGTCTCTTTTACAAACCCAGACTTAAAGCCCAAATGCCTAAAACACTACCCAATTTACAAACCCAATAATTCAGCCCTATACATTACAAAGCCCAAAGGGCCCAAAAAGTTAACCTATCCAGAAACCCTATGGGTTTCGGGAGATTCATAGCGCCGCAGCCCCAACGATTGGGCTACCCCGTCTCTCACACACGCCCCACACGTGCATCACTCCACGCACCTCTGTACCGCCAACAAGCTTCCGTGTGCCACGTCCACCTTGTACCTATGAAAGACAACAAGGATGACAACAAATGCAGAGAAGAAAAAAAAAACAAATACCAAAATACCATTGTATTTTATTTTTTATTTCTATTTCTATTTTCGATTTCAAAACAACGATTGTATAAGAGACAAAAACAAACGATTGTAGATGGGGATGCATTTTTAGATAATACAAAATCTTTTGGAAATCTAGAAATGCATGGAAATGGAAATGAAAATGGTATTATTAAAATGGAAATTTTGTAGTCTATTCGCTTCAAATATATCATACCTATTTATAAAACTTGAACATTTTGGAAACTTGAACATTTAGGAAACTTGAACATTTAGGAAACTTGAACATTTTGGAAACTTGAACATTTTGGAAACCCGAAAATACTGAGAGCCGCGAAAATTTTAGGAAACTTAAAATTGACCGGAATGTTGAATTTAAGAGCCAAAGGGAACTTAGGGCCAAGTGACCCTAAAGATATAAATTACATGAAATTTGACCCAATAACGGGCTTGGAAATGTGGCTGAAGATGCCACATAAGGCCTTAGGAAATGGCCCACATGCAAAAGGTTTTGGGCTGAGTTTGAGACACCAGAAGCAAATAATGAAGGCCTTATTTTGCTTCCGTATATCGAGGTGGATGGCATGGGTTTCTAGAAAAGGAAGAGTTTTATTCACATAAATATGTGAATAATAAGAGATAAATAAAGGAGTTTTATTCACATAAATATGTGAATAATAAGAGATAAATAAAGGAGTTTTATCCACATAAATATGTGAATAATAAGAGATAAATAAAGGAGTTTTATTCACATAAATATGTGAATAATAAGAGATAATATTATCTTAAGGAGAGTGGTGGCCAAGTCAAGGACTCTTGGCCTAGCAAATTGGCTATAAAAGGAGAACCCAAGGTCTTTTCTCTCATCTTTCCAAGTAACCAAAATCCCTTTGCTCTCTCCCTCTGCCGAATTTTCTTTCTATCTTTTCTTCTTCTCTTTTCTTCATCATCAAGCCAAAACCTTTTCTTTTGATCCCCGATTAAATCTCCATAGCAAAACCACGAAACTCTAGGCAAGGAAGCAATCGGTCAAGGCATTAAGGATCTTTTACAACTGTCGAATACAAGGAGGAATCTTTCGGAAATCTAAGGATCCAAGGTAAGATAATTTATTCGATTAAAGGTTATGATGTATATGTTAGATTAGATCTAACATGAAAATTTCGACAGACATATAGGCAAGGAATTCTCTTGATTTGGAATTTGTATGGTAAGTGATATTCGCCAAGGCTTAATTTTGGTATTTGGAATTATTTTCATTATTTCAAAAGTGAAAACTCACATGGTTACATGATTTAGTATTAGCCGATTTCAAGGAAAAAGGATACTAGTAATTTGGGATTTGATTTACAATCATCCAATTCGGCAACAAGGTAAATAATACAAATCCTACTAGGATTTGGTTTTGTCTAAAAGGGGTTTATTAATGTGTTTTAATTGGTGGGCGAATATAGGGATTAATAGATCTAAAAATTAGATCGGGATTCTCGAGATATCAAGGAACCTATTAAGCGAAAAAGGTGTGTACCCTTACTATTCTTCGATATATTTTTTGGTTAAATATTTCAATGTATGATATGAATAATATTATGAATGTGGCTAAGTACCACACATGTGACAAAAAGTACCAAGGTACGTTTCCTACTTCTGATAGGATTGTGAAAAAATTGTTATCTTAATAACATGCGAATATATGAATATAAACATGAAATTAAATTATGCTATATATATATATACATGTCTTGGGCCATTCGGGATTTATGTGAAAGGGGGAGAACAGGTGTTGACTTCGGTCTCACCAACGAAATATGTTGACTACGGTCACATTGCGAAATTTAGGTGTTGACTTCGGTCTCACCAACGAAATATGTCGACTACGGTCACATTGCGAAATTTTGGTAACCGGTTACAATAGTGTCTAATGACACAACGTGGAGAGTAGCGGATGGAGGGTCGACTTAGTAGTCCCCACGGTGTGCAAAAGTTAGTGCGGGTGGAGAGTAGCGGATGGCTTATAGGTTTGGGTTGGGTTGCATCATGAATTCTATTATTATATGGACTTGATGATTTAAACGTGAATGCCCGAATTATTGATTGATAGTATTGTGTGCACATTGAGTCTGCTGACTCACCCCATTGTGGGAATTATTTTTTCAAAGCGATGAGCAAGTGATTTGACCGGCCGATAGACCATGAGGAGGCCATGCATCACTTGAAGAATTTATTCGAAATTTGGACATTATTTGATTTTAATACCTTTTAATTTTATTTTGGGTTTATTTGATGTAATAAGGCCATAAGGCCCAATGGATTATTCTTTGTTTTTACATTACTTTTAATATTTTGCTAAGATCTATTTTGGACACATTACCTCAAATTGGATTTACAAGGTTAAATAAATGGGTTTACAACCTAAGCCCAACTCAAAACAATAGTTTTCTAAAATTTACAAATTTTCTCTAAGTAACGAAAATGTTTGAAACCGGTTTACTTTAGGAACATACCAGATCCGGTCCATTCTCGTGGGTAGGGTGTGGGTGTTTCGATTTGATATCGAGCCAGTTCAAAACTTCATTTGTGGGGCCCAAGGCCCAAAAATGTTTTAGTAGGCCTTATTGATTGTTTTGGATGTTAAGCAAGATGGCTCCAAGTCTCCCAAGACCGATCCGCCTGTAAGTACCTCTAAACCTCTTTGTGAATTATATTTCAGTAGAAGGGTAGGAAGCATGGAACGTAGATAGACTTATAGGAATTTAAACCCTAGGATTAGAATACTCAAACACACAAGCTAAACATAAGACTTAAAGAACTAAACCAATCTATGACTTAGTCAATCGAGCTAGGGTGTGGTAACCCCTCAGACGCATGTCTAGGATTGGAACAGGAAGAGCCTGGTATTTAAGCGGTCAGAGTGACTCACCACCTCTTCGCAGTATCCTACAGTGCGTAGCTCGGGTTCACCCTAACTCGAGAGGGCTCGGTGGTGTGGTAACCTCTGTGCATGTCTAGAAAGGTTGATTGGGAGCTTGGTATTTAAAGCAAATCCGTGACTCACCTCCTCTCCACACGAAACTCTGCACAGTGCGTAGCTTGGGTTCACTCGACCAAGAAGGTTCGGTCATAGGCTAAACCTAATGACTAAAACCCGAAAGGGAATTAGCCATGTTTTGAAAGGAACGAAACAACAGAAACCCTAATGTTTTTAAAATTTCTGTAATAACTCTTTCAAATCGGAAAACATCATTTTTACAACGTTTTCCTCGAAAAGTTCTATTTGTGGAAAAATTACGAAAATGCCCTTAGGGGTAAAATTACTAAAATACCCTTGGTCCATAAAATATCAAATCAATGATTTTGTCCAAAAATTTTAACTATTCTATAATTATTCAACAACTTAGCCTTGGACATCATCAGCAAAATATTTGGTTTTGGAAAAATTACGAAAACGCCTCAACTTATAAAATTACTAAAATGCCACAGTACAAAATTTTTGCAACATCACCGTTTTAAGAAAGAAAAATTCTCAAAAGGACCCTCGAGTTTTACAATGGTTAAAACATCCTTGATTTTAAAAAAAATCTACAAATTACCCCGATGGACAAAATTACCAAAATACCCCCGGTTTAGAGACAATGCTATAACTTGAATTTTGCAAATTTTTAGAAATGCTCTCCAGTTTTGGGAATTTCAAAGTAACCTGCTTTATCAAAGTTTGAAATCTCTCAAATTTTATTACAAAAATACCCCTGTAAGAAAATGACGAAAATACCCCTGGGTTAGAAATGGGCAGAAATGTCCGAAGAGCGAATAGGTAGGGAAAGTATTAAGGAATGGATGCAAGAACTTCTTGTGTGAACTAGGATAGAAGACTGAAACCTTGTTTGCACGAAAGAATCTCTGATTAAACTTTATCCATAAAATTTCTTCGCGAGTAATAAAGTGGAACAAATGCTAACGCATAAAATTTCTCTTAATCAGATTAAAAGCGCAGTAGATAGAATGAGTTCTAGAGGACGTGGACGCCGTGGACGCGGTAGGGGTAGGATGACGGTGTCTGAACCCGTCAGGTCGGGACAAGGTTCTGAAAACGATGTACCACCGCCACCACCACCTCCAAACTTTTGGAGGTGAGGGAGCGAGATCGACGGGAGGAGAGGCGATGCTCATGGCAGTGTTGCGAGTCCTCGAATTGGTGGTGGGGTGGTGGAAATTTAGGAGCTCGAAATCTGCTCCGGCGGATTGATCCAACGAGTGAGGTGTTCGGGTGTGTCGAGTGGCACCCAGGTGTAGCGAGTATTGGTTGGAATCTCTGAAAGGGTAATGGATGAACTTGACTCGACCGAGGAGGAAAAGTCGAAAGGGCGATGTCGCTTCTAAAGGATGAAGCGTGCAGTGGTGGTGACAGTTCGGGATGGAGCCACGGTGATGATCTTACGATGGGACTACTTTAAAACCGCTTTTCGGAAGAAATATGTGGGCACCGGCTACACCGACGCTACAGAGGAAGACTTTTTCGAGTTGAGTACAAGGGAGTAAGTCCGTCGCAGAATATGAGGCGGAATTTCTGAGGTTGAGCCGCTATGCTCGAGGGGTAGTGGCAACTAAGCATGAACGCTGTGTCCGTTTTGAGGACGGACTGAGGAATGATCTAAGACTGTTGATAGCACCGCATCAGGAGCGGGAATTCTCTGCTTTGGTGGATAAGGCTAAAGTGGCCGAGGGAATTAAGGATTCCATCAAGCAGAACACTGATCGAAATAGGCCGGAAAGAGGTTTTGGATCATCGGGGAATAAGAGGCCTAGAACCGATGGGCCAAGGGATCAACAAGTTGACAAAGTGAGCGATTCATCCTTGTGAGTATTGTGGAAAGAGGCATCTAGGGGAGTGTTGGAAAAAGATAGGAGCATGTTTTAGGTGTGGGTCCAAGGACCATATGTTTAGGGATTGTCCCAAACAATCTGATGAGAGCCGACCAGTAGTTCAGAATGCTAGCCAGACCGGTAGAGGCGGACAGCAGCCTCAACGGGGTCGTGGTTCGAGTAACAGAGGTAATGGTTCCGGCCAAGGACGTGGAGCACCAAGCGGAGATGTTGAAGGTTCAGAAGCAAGGCAGCCAAGGATAGTTTATGCAGTCGGCCGTCGCGAGGATAGTGACGCGCCAGACGAGACAACGAGTAAGTTTCATATTTATGGATTATACTTCATTACTTTTCTCGCTATAAGATTAGTTCGATCTTATGTTGCTAATGAAGTATATGGAACCTTGATTATGAACTTAGAGAATGTGCCTAGAAAGTAAGATAGTTCTTTAAGATCGAGTCTTGACAATAGCGTAGTGTGGTGAGTTAGACTATACGGATGAGCGATAGTAAGTAATTTCGAGGACGAAATTATTTTTAAGGGGTAGAAGCTGTAACATCCGAATAGGGCCTATGCATTTCAGTTTAATTGTATGAAATGACAAGTTTCAAGTACTATGAATAAATTTTGATACTTTTGGAAATCTAGAAATGCATGGAAATGGAAATGAAAATGGAAATGTAAATGAAAATGAAAATGGAAATGGAAATGAACGTTTTGGAAACCTAGACATTTTGGAAACTTAGACATTTTGGAAACTTAGACATTTTGGGAAACTGAACATTTTGGAAACTTGAACATTTAGGAAACTTGAACATTTAGGAAACTTGAACATTTTGGAAACTTGAACATTTTGGAAACACGGAAAATCTGAGCATGCTGAAAATTTTAGGAAACTTAAAATTGACCGGAATGTTGAATTTAAGAGCCCAAAAGGGAACTTAGGGCCAAGTGACCCTAAAGATATAAATTACATGAAATTTGACCCAATAACGGGCTTGGAAATGTGGCCTGAAGATGCCACATAAGGCCTTAGGAAATGGCCCACATGCAAAAGGTTTTGGGCTGAGTTTGAGACACCAGGAAGCAAATAATGAAGGCCTTATTTTGCTTCCGGAAAATTTGAGGTGGACGGCATGGGTTTCTAGAAAAGGAAGAGTTTTATTCACATAAATATGTGAATAATAAGAGATAAATAAAGGAGTTTTATTCACATATATATGTGAATAATAAGAGATAAATAAAGGAGTTTTATCCACATAAATATGTGAATAATAAGAGATAAATAAAGGAGTTTTATTCACATAAATATGTGAATAATAAGAGATAATATTATCTTAAGGGAGAGTGGTGGCCAAGTCAAGGACTCTTGGCCTAGCAAATTAGCTATAAAAGGAGAACCCAAGGTCTTTTTCTCATCTTTCCAAGTAACCAAAATCCCTTTGCTCTCTCCCTCTGTAGAATTTTCTTTCTATCTTTTCTTCTTCTCTTTTCTTCATCGTCAAGCCAAAACCTTTTTCTTTTGATCCTGATTAAATCTCCATAGCAAAACCACAAACTCTAGGCAAGGAAGCAATCGGTCAAGGCATTAAGGATCTTTTACAACTGTCGAATACAAGGAGGAATCTTTCGGAAATCTAAGGATCCAAGGTAAGATAATTTATTCGATTAAAGGTTATGATGTATATGTTAGATTAGATCTAACATGAAAATTTCGACAGAACATATAGGGCAAGGAATTCTCTTGATTTGGAATTTGTATGGTAAGTGATATTCGACCAAGGCTTAATTTTGGTATTTGGAATTATTTTTCATTATTTCAAAAGTGAAAACTCACATGGTTACATGATTTAGTATTAGCCGATTTCAAGGAAAAAGGATACTAGTAATTTTGGATTTGATTTACAATCATCCAATTCGGCAACAAGGTAAATAATACAAATCCTACTAGGATTTGGTTTTGTCTAAAAGGGGTTTATTAATGTGTTTTAATTGGTGGGCGAATATAGGGATTAATAGATCTAAAAATTAGATCGGATTCTCGAGATATCAAGGAACCTATTAAGCGAAAAGGTGTGTACCCTTACTATTCTTGATATATTTTTGGTTAAATATTTCAATGTATGATATGAATAATATTATGAATGTGGCTAAGTACCACACATGTGACAAAAAGTACCAAGGTCGTTTCCTACTTACGATAGGATTGTGAAAAATTGTTATCTTAATAACATGCGAATATATGAATATAAACATGAAATTAAATTATGCTATATATATATATACATGTCTTGGGCCATTCGGGATTTATGTGAAAGGGGAGAAGCAGTGTTGACTTGGTCTCACCAACGAAATATGTTGACTACGGTCACATTGCGAAATTTAGGTGTTGACTTGGTCTCACCAACTAAATATGTCGACTACGGTCACATTGCGAAATTTTGGTAACCGGTTACAATAGTGTCTAATGACACAACGTGGAGAGTAGCGGATGGAGGGTCGACTTAGTAGTCCCCACGGTGTGCGAAGTTGGTGCGGTGGAGAGTAGCGGATGGCTTATAGGTTTGGGTTGGGTTGCATCATGAATTCTATTATTATATGGACTTGATGATTTAAACGTGAATGCTCGAATTATTGATTGATAGTATTGTGTGCACATTGAGTCTGTTGACTCACCCCATTGTGGGAATTATTTTTTTCAGGCGATGAGCAGTGATGGACCGGGCCGATAGACCATGAGGAGGCCATGCATCACTTGAAATTTATTCGAAATTTGGACATTATTTGATTTTAATACCTTTTTAATTTTATTTTGGGTTTATTTGATGTAATAAGGCCATAAGGCCCGATGGATTATTCTTTGTTTTTACATTACTTTTAATATTTTGCTAAGATCTATTTTGGACACATTACCTCAAATTGGATTTACAAGGTTAAATAAATGGGTTTACAACCTAAGCCCAACTCAAAACAATAGTTTTCTAAAATTTACAAATTTTCTCTAAGTAACGAAAATGTTTGAAACCGGTTTACTTTAGGAACATACCAGATCCGGTCCATTCTCGTGGGCGGGTGTGGTGTTTCAAAAAAATGAACTTTTACCCTTTTTTGTGAAAATCGAAGTCCCCAAATCCGAGCCCTTTTTGTTGATGTTTTTCGATTTTGGAGAAGATTTTGGTTGTTTTGGGTTTAGATTCGGGATTAAGGGTGTTTGAAGGTTAAGATCTATCTTCTTGAGTGTCTCCAACCACCGTATAAGGAGGTGGAGGTGGCAGAGCGCGGTGGTCTAATGATCGAGCTTGGTCGTACTACGGTCGGAGCTTGGCCGTACTACGGTCGGAGCTTGGAGGGCCAAGGCTTGGTTTCAGAGAGTTTTGATATTTTTTTTTAAACGAGGATGTTAAAATGTTTTTTTAAACTGATTTTTGGTTTTTATAAGCCCATGTTACGACGTCATTTTGGTATGGTCTTTTAATGACCAAAACGACACCGTTTTGCTTGAAAACCCGAGATCCGACCCGATTGTGGCCAAGATCCGCGTGTCTTTGTACTGATGGGTTATTTATTATCTTAGTCCTTCAACATTTTATTTCCTTTTGATTAAGTTTTATTTTATTTTTTAATTTCCACTTTAACACACATTCCGTTTTCATTTTAGTCCCCGCTTAAACACTTCGTTTTAAGTTTTAAAAATATTTACTGTTTTATCCTCTGATTGTCTACGCGCGTTTCATTGTGATCCTGGCATAAATATTAATGATTTTATTTATTATAAAGCGGTCTTCCAACTTTGTTTTGTTTCAATTAAGTACCCTTTTGTTATTGTAAATAATCTTTGCATTTTATCAAATTTAGTTCATCTATTATGTGGTTTTAAATTATTTTATTATATGATATAAATATATATATTTATATTTATACTATTTGTTTTTTAAATTATTAATTATATATATTATCTATATTAACTTGTTTTAATATAATGTTTATTAAAGTTTGCTTTCTTGTTTATTTAAACTAATTATATATATGCATATATTTTATTCTCTCGAAATTGCTATACATTATAACTTCTTCTTTTATGTATATTGTTTTAAACCTTTTATATTTTTATATTGAATTATCTTTTGCCTATTTTAAACATTGTTTATCCATATAAATATATGTAGGCTTACATTCAAATTTTCCTTTCATATGTATATAGTATTTTTTTTATGTATATACGTCCTTTTAACCATGCGATTATCGTTATTGTGTGTTTGTACGTCCATTTGTATGATGTTGAGCTTGTATATTGCTTCATGCCACGCTTGTGCTACTCATTACCGTTTCATGTCTCTAATTCTAATGTATTCGAGTATTTATTAAATGTGTCATTTCATTACGCGTATGCCAAATAGGATGTATTAAAAGTTGATTTTCAAAATCACTTATTTTAAAGTTTTTTTAAGGTAAGGCAATGTCTGTATGTTTAGAAGTATGGAAAATTACATCCTAATGTGCTGGATGTCGATTTTTCATTCAACTAAATAACCAAATACCCTTTTTACATGTTTTGAAGATCAAAGATGATCTCGGTGTCAGAGTATAAATGTGTTATATCCTGACGTGCTGGGTATGATACTTTTATCCCTTTGAAACGAGTTAATCTTGAGATTCAATTTCGATTTAATTAACTTTTTTCCAAAATTCTTTACCCTAAATATTTTCAAGTTTTAGATATATTCGAATTCTTTCTGAATGTTTTCTGTCGTTAAAAACATACATTGAACCAATTTCAAGATTGCATATTTAAAAAAAACAAGGCAATATTTGTGTGTTTAGAAGTACGAAAAATTACATCCTAACGTGCTGGGTGTTGATTTTTCGTTCAACTAAATAACCAAATACCCTTTTTAATTATATGTTTTGAAGATCAAAGATGATCTCGGTGTCAAAGTATAAACGTGTTATATCCTAACGTATTGGGTATGATATTTTTATTCCTTTGAAATGATTTAATCTTGAGATTCAATTCCGAGTTAGTTAACTTTCTTTAAAAATTTTGTAACGTAAATATTTTCAATTTTTCGACGCAAGGACACTAATTGATCGATTTGGTACCAATTTTGGGCGTTGCGAGGGTGCTAACCCTTCCTCATACGTAACCGACTCCCGAACCTGTTTTCTCTAATTTCGCAGACCAAGATATTTTTATAGGTGATCCGATCACACCTAAACAAAAATGATATTCTGCATTCATGTGAGCATCATGCATACACATATGGTTAGGTCACCTGGGAAGCGAGCAGTTGACTGAACAAGTTACAGTCCTTTACCCCTGAGTTGTGGTGGCATGGATGGAAAATGATACAAGTCCCATACCTTTGAATAGCAATGCGATGGATTGAAGAAGAAACAAATCCTACATTTCAAGGTCGCAGTGGGATAGATGGGAAGAGATTTAGATCCTATACACCTAAGTCACAATGAGATGGACCTTGAACTTATAGTGGGGCAAGTCTGTTGAGCAAGATATTTGTTTTCTCAGGTTTTCTGTCAAGAATACCAGCTGAATAAGAGGGTAGCATATTACCCTGATAAACATTGAACGATAACACCTTAAGCATGAATCATTCTCATGAAATTCTGCATTCATGCAAAACACATTTAGTAGCATTTGATTCATTCTAATCATTGCATCCTAATGTTTGTAAGAAATCATTCTCATGACATTCTGCATTCATACAAATGTCATCCATAGGACAAATCTATTTAGGGGGCATTTGATTCATTCCGATCATTGCATCCTAATCTTTGTAAGAAATCATTCTCATGACATTATGCATCAATACAAATGTCATCCATAAGACACATCTATTTAGGAACATTTGATTCATTCCAATCATTGCATCCTAATCTTTGTAAGAAATCATTCTCATGACATTCTGCATTCATACAAATGTCATCCATAGGACACATCTATTTAGGGGGAATTTGATTCATTCCGATCATTGCATACTAATCTTTGTAAGAAATCATTCTCATGACATTCTGCATTCATACAAATGTCATCCATAAGACACATCTATTTAGGGGCATTTGATTCATTCCGATCATTGTATCCTAATCTTGGTAAAAGGGCCATTCTCATGACATTCTGCATTCATACAAATGTTGTCCATAATACATTTAGTTAGGAGCATTAGATTCATTCTGATCATTGCATCCTAACCATTTTAAGCATAAACACAAAACGGATTTTACAGGACAGGTCTCCTAGAGGACGTTGTCGCAACATTGGTGAATTCGAAGATCTTGCCTTCCTGAGCGAAGCGGATCAAAGATAGCAGATCTGGCAATCCTAAAGTTACAGGAGTAGATCGAAGACATCAGTTCTATCTCCCTGACCAGTAGTGGAATAGGTCGAAGATTGTAGATCTTGTCACCCTAAGCAGTAGGGAACCAAGATCGAACGGCAAATCTTATCTCCCTAAGCACTAGTGGAGCAGAGGTAAGCCACTAGCCCTATCTCCCTGAGCAGCAGTGGAATAGGTCGAAGATTGTAGATCTTGTCACCCTAAGCAGTAGGGAACCAAGATCGAAAGCAAATCTTATCTCCCTAAATAGTAGTGGAACACGATTTAAGCCACCAGCCTTATCTCACTGACCAGCAGTGGAATGGGTCGAAGATTGTAGATCTTGTCACCCTAAGCAGTAGGGAAGCAAGATCGAACGGCAAATCTGGTCTCCCTAAATAGTAGTGGAATAGATTTAAGCCACCCAACCCTATCTCCCTGACCAGCATTGGAATAGGTCAAAGATTGTAGATCTTGTCACCCTAAGCAGTAACCAATATCGAACAGCAAATCTTGTCTCCCTAAACAGTAGTGGAACAGATTTAAGCCACCAACTTTATCTCCCGACCAGCAGTAGAATAGGTTAAAAATTGTAGATCTTGTCACCCTAAGCAGTAGTGGACCAAGATCAAACGGCAAATCTGGTCTTCCTAAACAGTAGTGGAACATATTTAAGCCAACAGTAAATCTGGCAATCCTGAGTTTGTAAGAGCAGATTGAAGACAGCAAATCTGGCAATCCTGAGTTTGAAGGAGCAGATTGAGGACGGCAAATCTGAAAATCCTGAGTTTGCAGGAGCAGATTGAAGATAGCAAATCTAGTAATCCTGAGTTTGCAGGAGCAGATTGAGGACAGCAAATCTAGCAATCCTGAGTTTGCAAGAGCAGATTGAAGATAGTAAATCTGGCAATCCTGAGTTTGCAGGAACAGGTTGATAGCAAATCTGGCAATCCTAAGTTTGCAGGAGCAGATTGAAGACGGCAAATCTAGCAATCCTGAGTTTGTAGGAGCAAACTGAAGATAGTAGATCTGGCAGCCCTGAAGTTGCAGAAGCAGATTGAAAATATTAGATCTTATCTTCCTGAGTTCGCAGTGAAGCAAATTGAAGCTACAAGTCTAATTTCTTTGAATGGATAGAAGCGTAAGTTCCTGGGCCCTTGAAGATGCAGTGGAATGGAGCGAAGCTACTCGAAGGAGAAAAGCACTGAAAGAGAAATGACCGGACAAAATTGGCCCTTCTTGAAGTCTTTCCTCTAGTCTTGTTACATGACAGTGAGCAAAGAGGGGCAGCTATAAGACCCAATTTATGCCCGGGCCTAATTAACCAGTTTATTAAATTAAAACCAAAAATCAAAACCGAGCAAAAAAATATAAAAACCCAATAAAGTCCATAGTCCTTTTACAAATATTAAACCCAATAATAACAGCCCAAATTTTATACAATAACCCGAAATCCTCATAGCCCAACAGACTAAACCAAAATTTTAAACCCAATCCGAAGAGCCCAAATGGCCCAACAATTTCGGCAAGCAAAGAAAACCTAGAGGAGCTTTCTGGAACCACCAGCGCCGCAACCCAACCAAACTTTTGGACTGCCTCGATCCTCACACGTGCACGGCGCCACATCTGCGTACGGCCTCCGTACGACGCCACGTCCGCAACAGCCTCCATACCTGTATCAAATGAGGGACGAATAGCACAACAAACAGAAAGAAAATAGTTGTTTTTTTACATTATTTTTATTTTTATTTTTATTTCTATTTTCGGCTTTAAAAAGCCCGAAATCAACCACTGTAAGGGGGACAGACACGATTTTTCGAATACAGAATACAAAAAAAAAAATCAAAAGGTGATTTTCGATTTGAAGTTTCTTCCAAAATTTTCGAGTTTATTATATAGACTTTTGATTTGTTTTCTTTTCCTTTCGAATCTGTTGTACGCAAAAGAAATAAAAGTTGAAATACTTACCGTTTATTACTGTCGTCAGAGTCCTCATCTCCTTCGTCAAAATCGAAGCTTGAGATGGGGATTTCGGAGCCGAAATGGGCGACTCCTTAGGCTTTGTTCCAAGAGAAGGCGGGAGGGAGTCATTATGCGCCACCACGCGCCGATTACAATGGCAAAATAGTGGTCGGACGGAGGCTCATTTTCGAGTTTCGGCTGAGAAAGAAATGACAAGGGAGGCTAGGGTTTGTGTTTTAGGAAAAAGGGTGGCTAATTATTTTTTAAGGATAATATTGTTTTAAAGAAACGGTGCCGTTGAGGCTTATTTCTATAGCCTTAAAACGACGCCGTATAGACCAACCCGACTTGACCCGATTCATCTTCCCTTAGGATCCGCGTGTTTCTGCGGTGAAGGGAGATTTGCGCTTGGTCCTTCTTTTCCGCATTGTTGTTTAATTAGATCTGTTACATATTTTCTTTGTTTTTTAATCAATTTCTATAATTTGCGCGTTATTTCAATTCAGTCCAATTTGTACGCTGTGTTTTAAATTATGGGAATATTTTCTAGTTTAATCCCTGGTCACTTATTCGCATTGTAATTTAGTCATTGCCTTTGTTTAAACCGTTTTGTTCATTTATAAAATAGCCTTTTGACTTCATTTTTATTTCAATTAGATATTTTCTTAGCCTTTGATTTACAATCTTAGTAACCTTTTATGATATTAAATTTATTTGTTGTTTTAATAAATTATTAAATCAAATTATTTTATTGATGTTACAATGTTTTAATTTGTTTTATACTTCCATTTAAATATTTTATTTCAAAATCTTCATTTATATGCTTTTTTATTTTTAAATTTGATTTAAATACTATTATATATCTCTAATTCACATATATATATAATTTGCATTAAAATTATCTTATTTTATGTATATACCCTTAATTTCATATAATTTTATGCATAGATTTTTTTAGTCTATACATTTCATTTTATTATTAATTTATCTATGTGTATGTATTTAGAATTGTTCTAAAAATATCCTTAAATTATATTTTATTTATTTCAAACACTTTTCTATATTTTTATATACATTATTTATTAAGCTTTCTTAACTCATTTTCTAAATTACTTCATTAACTGTTGATTTCAAACTTATTGTTTTTAGTTGTTTTGAATCCATGTTCTATCATTCAAAATTTGTTTTATATTAATTTGCCTTGTGAATTTTGTAAGATTACCGTATCTTGTAGTTTATTGATCTTTGATTGTTAATATGTGTCTTTAAACTATACAATTATCACTATTGTCTATTGAATTGCATGTTCATACTATTCTTGTTATCCATTTGGATAAAGTTGTTTTCATGTATTATAATTCCATATTATATTTTGTTTCTCATTATCAAAAATGATCCAAATAAAATGCATTTTGAGCTAATTTTAAAAACAAGACAATATTTTTGTGTTTAGAAATACGAAAAATTACATCCTAACGTGCTGGGTGTTGATTTTTCGTTCAACTAATAACTAAATACCCTTTTTATATGTTTTAAAGATCAAAGATGATCTCGACGTCAGAGTATAAAGGTATTATATCCTTACGTGCTAGGTATGATACTTTTATTCCTTTGAAACGAGTTAATCTTGAGATTCAATCCCAATTTAACGAATTTATTTTTTAAAATTATTTTTACCCTAAATATTTTTAAGTTTTCGACATTAGGACAACGTTAATCAATTTGGTACCAACTTTGGGCGTTGCAAGGGTGCTAACCCTTCCTTGCACGTAACCGATTCCCGAATCCGTTTTCTCAAATTTCGCATACCAAAATATTTTTATAGGTGACCTGATCACATCTAAACAAAAAGGATTAGTGGCAACTCCTTATTTAGTTTTAAAGTCGATCCCCGTTTTTTCAAATCCCAAAAAAAATAAAAAAAAATGGTTTCCACAATCTCAAAACAAGAAAATTGTTTAGAGAGGTTTTCATTAGGGGTGAGCGTTCGATCGAATCGAATCGAATCGAATCGAATCGAATGAAAAAATTTTGAGTTAATCGAGTTGACGAATCATATTTTATCATCCTAATTTAATTTGAAATTTTCTCGAATCGAGTCGAGTGTGATGGAATTCGAATAGAATCGAATCGAATATATTTGTTCAAGTTAAATTTTAAAAAATAATTTTGGATCCTTGTAACCACTGTCACCCATCGTAATAAAATTTGTCCACCTTAATCAAATTTTTTATTAACTTTCATCACCTCATAATTTATTTATTAATCTTTTATACACGGGTTAGCTTCTTTGCTTGCTTAGTTGTTTCAATTATCTTCAGATTTTTGTCACTATATATTTTGGAATTAAAATATATATTAAATGTAAAAATGTTGATTTTTTTAATAAAAGTTATTTTAAAGATAAAATGTGAAATTGATACCAATATAAAATTTTAATACTTAATTTTATGGCATAATTAATAATTCAATTTTAATATAAATATTCAATATTACTAAACAATTCAATAATATAAATAATATAAAATGTGAAATTTAATTTAATAATAAAATAGTAGATATAAATAAAATTATTACTATTTATGTTTAGTGATTTTTTTTGGATAATTTTAATTTTTATTTGAGAGTAAAGGGTGAGAAGTAAATGTTTAGGGAAAATAAAAAGTTTTGGGGAATAAAAGTTTGAGGGAAAATAAATAGGGAAGTAAAATTTTGGAGGAAAAATATAAAAAAAAAAATTGTGGGGGGGATGGGTTTGGGGTAGATGGGAGATGAAATGGGAAGGGAGTAAAAGTTTTAGGGGAAAGTGGGAGGGAGTAAAAATTTGGGGGAATAAAAATTTTGAGGGTTTTTGGGAGTAAAATTTTGAGAAAAAATAAATGGGAGAATAAAATTTTGGTGGGAAATAGATTTTGGGTAGATTGGAGAGTTGGGATGGGAGGGGAATAAAAGTTTTTGGGGGAAAGTGGGAATGAGTAAAAGTTTTTAGGAAAAAATAAAAAGGTTTAGGAATTTGGGGTAAAAATGTAAAATATTATATTTTGATATTCGAATTATTCAAGTTATTCGAATTCGAAAACTTAACTCGATTTGAACTCGAAATTCGAAAAAAATTCGAGTTGACTCGAATAACTCAATTAACTCGAATAATTCGATTCATTTAACTCGAAATTCAAATTTTTTTTCGATTTTTTCGAGTCGAATCGAGTTTTGCTCACCCCTAATTTTCATATTAATTTTCCACACGAATTTTGTGTATAGAAGTACATACGAATTTGATTTTTTATTACCCGAAAGTTTACCAAATTTGACTGGTTGGGTTGTTTTAGGCTTAATTTGATTTTTATATTATTAAATTATCATTATATATTTTATATAATCATAAATTTAAATTTTGTAGATTTCAATAACTATTAACTTTGTATTTTTAATATAAATATATAATGATTGTATTAAAAATATTTTATATGCATAATTAATATTTTTAAAATTTATTTTAATTTATATTTTAACATAAAGATTTATTATTAATTACATTTTCATATATTAAATATTTATAATTTTTATTCATAATTTTTAATATATTTATAAATGTTAAAATATGTTATAAGTCTCTATACTCTTTGTAAATTTAGAATTTAGTTACGCTTTGTAAATTTATAATTTAGTCTATGTATCTTTATTTTTAAGAAATTTAGTCTTATTTTTAGATTTTAAAATTCAAGTTCAATTGTTAAATTTAGATTCATTACAAAGTTATTTTTGGTTACATGGCTAACGCGTATTTTTTATTTATTTTAAAATGTTATTAAAAAATTAACAAAATATATAATAGTGTTAACTGTTGGATCCGAATTTTGAAATATAAAAATAAAGAAACTAAATTCATATAAATAAAAGTAGAAAGACTAAATTTTAAATTCGTAAAGAATGAATGTATTTTTGGCTTATTTTAACCAATTTATAAAATATTAATAAGAATCCATTGAGTTTGAAGTTTTCTTCTTGCAATCCATATAACTCGCGACTAATATACCAGAAAAGGCCCAATTTTAAAAAAAAATATGAAAATGGACCATTTTTGTTGAAAATTACGGAAATGGGCCGAAAATACAAAAGCACACCCGCTTGTGCCATTTTCAGGGAAAATAAAAAAAGCGCATCCAGCTTAGCACTTTTTTCCCTCTTGACCAATCAAACTTGTCCAGATCAGCGCGTTCCCCCTTCCAATGGTCACTAATAGCCGTTGGCCCCCAACGGTAAAAAAACAAAAAAAAACTATAAACCCCCCACACACTTTCTTCTCACTCACAATTCTCACTTAAATTTCTTAAATTTTTCAATCAACTCTCAAAAATCTCTCAAATTCTCTCTTAAATTTTTTTCCTAAATTATATTTTTATCTAAATTCTATTTATTATTATTTTCTATTAATATTTTCAAGAAATAATTTTTTATTAAAATTTGTTCGTGTTCAATATAATTTAACAATGGACGGGTCTTGAATCCGTCTTAATAACAAACACATCTTCGTCAACCAATTGCAAATGGTAAGAATAAATTTTAATATTGTTTAATTTTTTTATTTCATTGATATCTTTTAACTTAATAATTTTTATAATTTTTACGTAAATAGGCGGAAGATCAAATTTTACAATGTCATATTCGTAATCTACCCGGTCCTCCATCACTGTTGATCGAAACATACTTGAGGGAAGCCGATTTTTGGCACGTGGCCCTTGTAGGTCAGGGGTGTAAGTTGGACCCGAAGCTGATAAGCGCGTTGGTAGAAAGGTGGAGACCCGAGACACACATTTCATCTTCTATGCGGCGAGTGTACCATCACTCTAGAGGACGACATTTACAGTTGAGGTTACCCGTGGACGGGTCGGTAGTCACCTGGTCTGTTCAGTCTGTTGATTGGGGAGTTGTATGTTTAAATCTTTTGGGTGCGGTTCTAGAGACGATTTATGGAGGTCAGATCGTAATGGCTTCGATATGAAATAATTTCGTGGAGTTGGTTGAAGATTCGACTGAAGCCCAAAGAGAACGATACGCTCGGGTGTACATCCTTCAAATCATCGGGGGTATCTTGATGCCGGATAAGTCATAAAATTTTGTCCATCTAAGGTGGCTACTGAAACTCGTCAATTTAGAGGAGCGGAAGAACTCAGTTGGGGGTCCGCCGTGTTGGCGACATTGTACCGGGAGACGTGTCAAGCGATGCAACCAACGAAAATAAAAATTAGTGGTTGCCTTATACTACTACAATCATGAGACAAGTTTCGATTTCCATTTTTAAGTCATCGAGAAAACTACACATATACATTCCCACTCATAACAAGGTAAAATTTAGTAAATATCCTCATGATTAAATTTATTTAAATTTAAATTATTATGCTAATAAGTTATTTAAATATGTGGAACCATGCGTCGAGTCACGTGGAATTACCTACCAAGCTTCAAGATATATGGCTTCTATTATACCAACGATCAGAAATGGAGGTATGTATTTATTTACTTTTGAACTATATACAAATAACGTAGTCGATTTTGTATTTAGTAGTTTATATAACTAATGTTTTTATCATGTTAATATAGTTTAAATGGACACCATATGAGGATCCAACAATTCGAGCAGTAATCCCCGAGGAATTCTTTGTCAATCCCAACGCAAGACACGTTAAGGTCCAGTTGGTAGTGTACACTATAGTCGAGATGCACGAGACCGATAGAGTGTTGCGGTAGTTCAAATTCTGACTGTCAATTCCCGTAGCACTTCAAGAGCTTGATGATCTATATTGTATCGACTTACGGTGACCATATGAGAATTGGTCGATATTTCATTCATAATATATCAACATGTGGAATAATCTGTATGAATTTTTACCTACTCGTGAATATATTATTGTTTCGGAGTTAGCATGCGATCCGGAGTACATGCCATGGTTTAGGATCCATGGCAAGCCATATTTGTACAGAAAAGAGGCGAGACATTGACCTCCCCATACGAATAGGCCTCGACGGGGCCCTTTAAATCCAAGGGGTGGAGAGGCGGGCCCATCATCAGCGCTCACGCAAGAACCGGCCCTGACAGCCTCAGCACCAATGCCCACACCACCCCCCGTTCAGTATGTACCATTTTATTCTAGTGCATATCCTAACCCTTATATTTTCACACAATCACAATATGTTGCACCACATTTTTCTGCTTCTAGTCTTATGTCAAGTTGGACTGTTGGTCATCCATCGATGTTTTACACACCGGGGCCATCTCATTTCCCTATGACACCGACGCCTATGAAAACGTATAGGCCATCTATGCATAAGGGACTGAAGGAGAGTCCACTCATTATCCCATCGATTTATGGGACTCAATATAGTTACGCTCATTCGCCATTTGTGACACAAACACCATGAGGATCTTTGTTCTATCAAGGTGGGTCATCTTCCCAACCACCTATTTATAGACTGAAGGATACACGATGGCAACCGAGAATGTAAAGATCGTAGTCAATTGAAAGCAAAGAAGAGGGGCAACCGAGACCATAACCCTGCCCAGAAGTTGAACCAAGAAGGAATCCAAAGCGTAATCGTTAACCACCCCGAAGTGGCACAAATTCCAACTGACATATACATTGATTAATTTTATTTTGTATTGTTTAAGAAAAAGGAAGTTATTTTGAATCTTTTTCTACACAGTGGGATTTTTGTACCATTCATCTTTAGTCAAAATGAAAATTTACTTTTATTCTTTTCACATACCATAGCAATAAGATTTGATTTGATAAGAAATATGCCATGTTTTTGTTGAAAATAATTGAGAATCCAATTTGAACATTTGAAAATTTTGAAGTGATACGACTTGGTTACTGAAAATATAATATTTGTTATTATTAAGAACCTAAGAAATATGTCATGTTTTTGTTGAAAATTTTAAAGCCGTATTTGTTATCATTTCAGTTAATTAACATTGTAATTTTTTATAATTTCAGAACATGAAAATTTGATATTTGTTATTATTTCACCGAACCGCGCATTTACATATTATAATGGAATTGATATATGTTTTCTAGTTTGCTTAGTCATTTCAATGTGGACATGAAGGCATTGTATGTCCCGGGTTCCTACACTACTCACATAACCTCGATTAGTTTGACCTGTCCCAAATATCCATGTTGTCACTTTTTCTAGTCGATATGGGTCGACCTTTTGGTTTGCAACACAATCTTCTATCTGGTAACAACTTAAACGGAGCAAGCAATATAGGCGGCCACATACGTTTATCTGGGACTGGTAGGAATACGTGTCTCTACATATTGTACAAGTTTTTTAATTTGTACACTTTGTCGACAAAGCTCATGGGATCCAAACAGAGATTGATACAAGCTGCAATTGCATGAGCGCATGGAAAATGAAATGCGTCAAATCTTCTACAGTTGCAAGTCATATTTCTTAAGTGTACACAGTACTGTCCCCCAGTAATACCTTAGTCAGGTCTATAGAACTCCGTTACCCGAAACTATAGGTCGTAATATGAGTGATAAACTACGTACATGTAGTTGGCTCGTGCCTTAACATTCTTAATTTGTTCCAGTACCGTTGGGCACCATATATGGCCTCCGTATAATTTCCGAACATAACTCGCCGCTCACTTTGGGAATAGTTTCGCCAAACAAAAGTATGTCTCTTTGACAACCGATATTATTGGCAAATGAAGCGTTCCTTTTAAAATGAAATTGATGCATTCCGCCAGGTTTAAGGTCATGTAGTCATATCGTAGACCCCCATTGTAAGATTGTGTCCATTGATCGAAGGGTATATTAGAGAGGTATTGTGCCCTTGCCAAGTTAGTTAACCTTAAGATTTTCAACATCTCATGAAAATGGTCATTAATAATCTCGTACCCTATCAATAAAAGTTGATAGTGACGATTACATACTAAAAAGATAAAAAAACAAACGAAATATTACAAACCAAATAATATGGTGGTGATTACATACCCATGTTTGTCACTTGTGATTGCTTAGCGGTAGAGGGATATTTCTGATAGTAGTTGGAGGCAACGTGCCTTAGACAGTAACGATGGTGTGTGCGGTCCTAGAGGCTTCCTGTCGTTCAATGACGGATAGTATTCCAATTCCCTAATCTGAGATGATGCATATATCAGGTTGGGGACAGACATGCCTCCTCAACCTAGAAAGAAAGAAATCTCAATCGTCTGTTGTTTCCCCCAATGTTATTACAAAAGCAATTGGAAAGATCCTCCGATTACCATCCTGTGCCACAGTCAACAATAGCCAATGGGTATATCTACTATACATAAATGTACTGTCTATTTGTACCAATGGCTTGCAGTAATGAAATGCTTGAGAGCATTGCTTGAAGGTCCAAAACAGACGGTGGAACACTCGATAAACATGAGTAAGCGATTATTGTGGTACGCAAGCTCCGTTTCAAGATCTGTTACGCAATCTGAGACGTACCTCTCAGCATCTGACACCAATGTCATACCTCGTTGTATGACGTATCCTACCCACTATGCATCTTTTCCAAGGCATTTTGCTTTGCTATCCATGCCTTGCGGTACGAAGGCGTGTAGTTGAATTGGCTGCGAATATTTGCAATTAAAATAGATATAGCAGCCCTAGGATCCGCTTTGACCATCAGTAGTATTATGCCCGTGATCATATCTGAATCTAACTTTGGATGATCTCGTGAAACACCTGCAACCCCACAAGTACGTTAAATTAAGTGGAACTGTACCTAAATACCTAATTAATAAAATCCTAAAAATCTAGTGATATTGTACCAGAGGCAACACATGTATGCGGATCGGTGAACTTTTTTTTCATCCATAACCCTATCTTCTTCTTAACAGAAGCCATGATTTTCCATGTGCACCTACCGTTTCGCATTACACACTTGGCCTCGAACTTTTCAAATTTAAATTTAACCACGTTGAAGTTAACCCCATTCTTGATGTTGTATCGCTTCAATGCAGTGAGAAAATCATCTTTATTGGAAAACTCCCTGCCCACTTCCATTCACCCGAATCCAACAAAGGATTTGTATGGCCAGGTCCTATGTGGTAGTTCTGCAAACTCCAACCCATCCTCTGTCGATAGATTGACATTATGCATGTGGGCTAAAGGTGAGTACGCCGTGAATCGTGAATCTTCTTCTTCTTCATCTTTACCCCCTTCATTGTCTTTCAGTTCAGTTGGAACAGGCTCTGGTTCAGAAGTGTTCAAAAAATAATGCAACTTCTGAACCGTCGGCACTGGGCTCCCGAGGTGGATCGACAACAGATTCATTTCCATCTTTATTCTCGGACCCACCAACATTTTCCATGTTAGAGGTCCTCTCTTCAATGGACGTCATAAGGAGTACATCATCCCTTCTCGTGTACGTGTCGGAACGTCTAAAATTACATGTCGATTGCGTACCACTAGAAGTTGTTTCCATTCCTCAATAAGTATTTCTACCATTGAACATCGACCCACTGAGGTTCATGTCTCATCCACTAATTGAGTGTAACACCCCTTACCCGAGACCATTGCCGGAGTCGAGCTCGAGGTATTACTAAACTTAACTACTAATTCGGGGTATAAAAATTGAAACTGCCTATCTGCGTCATGTTGACTAAATTAACTATAACTCGAGTTACAAAACTCAAAATTTAGATCCATAAATTTTACTTGGAACTAGACTCATATATATTCTTACTATAATTTTTCCTGAATTTTTCTTGTGGCCAATTAGTACAGTTTATTTATTAAAGTTTCCCTGTTTCACTGTTCGATGGTTCTGACCTATCTTTACAAAAACTCAGTTATCTCATTGTACAAAATTCAATTAATGTTCTTGTTTATTCCTATCAAAAATAGACTATTAAAGATTATAATAATATAAACTATGCTCCATGATTTTTTTTTTACAATTTTTAATAATTTTTCCAAGATAGAACAGGGGATCACGAAGTCTTTCAGAACCAGTCTCACTAAAATTTAAATATCTCATAATATAAAATTCCTTTTCCTACTATGTTTCTTTCATATAAAAATAGACACAATAAGATTTAATTCTATATCTTATTCACTTTCTAATTCCATTTTTCTTATTTTTGTGATTTTTCAAAATCATATCACTGTTGTTAACCAAAAACTGTTTCATTGCAACATATGGTTAACAAGTTTATAACATCTTTACTCCATTTCATTTAAACTCTATACATTAACCAAACTTATATATACCAAAACCAAATCAACCAAAACCACAACTAAACATAATCATCAAGCCAAAATATAAATTCTAAAATTAACAAGATGGACAAGCCATTTTCGCATGGCTTATACAAATATATATAACTTCAAAACCAAACATAATATTACTAGCCTATACATTCCATATATGTTCATAGTTTCAAAAATTCAGTTTATAAAATACCAAAATGAGTCGATAGTGTGATAGACTTCGACGATGATCCCCAAGCTCGTAGTTAGACTTCAAAATCTATAAAATAATCAAATAAACACACTGTGTAAGCTAACATAGCTTAGTAAGTTATAAGCAATTACATAACAAAGCCAAAATACATTGTAATAGTAATTTTACACACTATTAACTCATAAACCGAATATCCCAAGCATTTAAAAAAAATAGACTTCTCATAAGTCTTAAATCCATTCATCACTTGAATACAAAAGAATATTAACCTATCACCTTTCATATTTCCAAAATCCGAACATACATACATTTAACAGTCAGTTTTTATTCATAAACTACTTATGAGATTTATACTTACCATTAAAAAAATAAACTCTCATAGTATCGAAAACTTACCGATTTCAACCATTACATTGGTGTTTACTCTCACACCTTCCATACTCATCGACCGAAATTCCTTTTGTACCAAACGTGTTTTAAAGTTCAATTCATGCAATTAAAATTCTTTGTCCGATTTTGCACACTTAGTGCTTTGAAAATAGATTCGCATCCAATTTTGTACAATTAGTACTCGAAAAATTAAATTCGCACATTTAGTGCTTACTATCCGATTTCGTACACTTAGTACTCGGATGTTAAAATTCGCACACTTAGTGCCACTTGACCGATTTCGCACACACTGCTCGATATTCAAATTCACTCACTTAGCACATTTCTTGGTCTTGATACTTGTCTAAATAAACACACATATATATAAAAATTTGAATCCAAATCACACACACACACACACACACACACACATATATATATATATATATATATATATATGTATAAAAAATAATTTATTCTTTTCTATATCCTTCCACATTCGGCTAAATATTAATAATAAACAATTATTCATCATTTTCAAATATATTCATTTCTTGACATCAATGTCTCACTTAGCCATGTCATGAGCATATATTTTATACTTCACATTCAACTAAATTCATCTTCCAATAACCAATAATACATTCGGCATTGACATATTGTACATATTACCTTTATTTAATTCGTGTACTTCATTATAGATAATAATTCAATTCAACCCAATTGCTTAAAAACTTACCTCGGATATCGACGGACTACGTTTCCCAACTATTCGCTCAACTTTGCTTTTCCCCGAACCAATCCCGATCCTTTTTGTTCTTGATCTATTTAATTTCAAATTAAGTTCATTCAATCATATTTTCATACAATTTAATCCAAAAACACATAAGTGGACAAATTACATTTTTACCCCTAATATTTCACATTTTCACAATTTAGTCCCTATTGCATAAAACAAAAAATATTCAAAATTTGACTATGTCATGATTAGGCCGAATGTTCCATAAACTCATACAAGTCCATACATTTCATTTATTTTTCACTTTAGTCCTTCAAAAATTTATTTTTGCAATTTAATCCTATTTACTCAATTTCATCAAAAATTCAAAGACAAAACTTGTTAATCTAACCATATAATTCATATTTCTTCATCAAACATCAAGAGTCACAAGGTATCATCAATGGCAAAACACAAAATCATCATCATAATCAAAAATTAAAACATGGGTTTTGTTCATTTCTAAGCAACGATCTCAAAAACGTAAAAATTATCAAAAACCGAGCTAAAACTCACCTTAAATTAAGCTCAATTCATGGCTGAATGTTGCAAGGTTTTCTTTCTTTTTCTTTTGCTAAGGTTCGGCTAAAACAACAAGAAAGATGAACACTCCATCTTTTTTCCAAATATCATATTTTAACATATATTAAAATACCACATTTATCATAAAATAATATAAACAATCAAGTCACTATTACATGCAAATAATGACCAGCACTAAGCTTTATTTTTGGCTAAATTGCACTATTAATACCTCAATTTAAGAAGCCACCTTAAATTTAGTACTTACACATTCAACCACCAAATTTTCTTTTTATGCCATTAAGCCCTTTTTCACAATTAAGTACCAAAACGATCAAATTTTAATACGAAAATTTTATACACACCAATTCACACATAAAGAACATAGAAAATAATATTAAAATATTTTTTCCAACTCGAATTCGTGGTCCCGAAACCACCGTTCGATTAAGGTCAAAATCGAGCTATTACACTGAGTGTCGTGTAGGGGTTGTGTACTCAGTTCTACCACCAAAACTCGATAGTTCGGTGTTCTGCCTCCCACGATTGAAATCTAAGGTCAAGGTGGATGAGTGTCTTTCCATTGATGATTCCGGGATATCATAATAGGAACTTTTTATCAAAGAGGTTGCATTATTGACATTTTCAACCATTCTTGCTTCTCGAATAGGAAGAGATGTTAAAACCGCAAGTCCTTCATATGGCCTTGAAAATTCTACATATAACTCAAGAAATGGTGATCCACTATCGATGTGCACTTGCATCATCGCCACCAAGCCCTGAGCACCTTTGATCTCGAATGCGTCATATCTCACGGGTCAACCGAAGCACAAAATCGATACTTAATAGACAATACTCTCATTGTCATAGTTCGACAAGTTTTTGCCTAATTCTTTTTCAAAGTTCTGGCAACTCTATGTTCTGGTTAAAAGCCAGTTGCGTTGTGTTCTCCGATAAAAAAACATGTTATTCACGGTGTCACGGACCTCATCGTAGTAAATAATAGCACTAATTCGTCCACTCATTTTTAACCAAATTATCTGTCGAGAGAAGTTCAAAACAAAAACATTATGCAAAAAATATAATATTTCAAATAAATATTAACACAAAAAATCAATACTTATGCTTACTTTTTTTACAAATAGTATTGTTGCTCTAACTTATACCTTGCCTACAAATTTCTATTCTACTGAACTTTTTCAATTTCTATTAATCCAATTTATGCCACCAAAGGCTGAAATATGGGTCATTTATAGCCCAAGGGATAACATCCCACTCGTTTCTGTAAAAAATGCCTCGAATAATGGGGGTTGAAATTTGTAGAGAAAAAAAGTTCCAAGTAAGATGCACTATCAGCAGCAGTACAAAAAAAGGTGTCCAGCTGGAATCGTTTTCAATACTTTTACTGACAGTGCATCCTGCTTGGAGCACTTTTTTTTCCTCTACAAACCTCAACCCCTACTATTAAGGGCATTTTTCAGAAATGTTTTAGATATCTTGGAAATCCCGAGATATTTTTTCAGAACCCATCTCGTTAAAATTATTTTTCAGAACTCATCTCATCAAACTTATTTTTTTAAAATCCCTAAACCTTAATTTATTAACACTAAAAATCCTAACAATAAAACCCTAAACAAACCCAAACCCTACTAAGAATTATTTTCTTAAAACCCTAAAATACTAATTAATAAATACTTAAAAATTAAATAAAATATTAAAATCCTAATTCAATTAACCTTAAACTCTAATTTAATAAATCATAAACCTTAATTAAACAATTAAAGCCCTAAAAATAGGGGAAAAACGAGTTGACCTATACGCGTTTTTCTTTAGCGTGTTGATATGGACGTATTTTACTGGTTAGGGGAAAAAAGTGCTAAGTTGAATACACTTTTTTATTTTTCCTGAAAACGGCACCAGCTGAACCATTTTTATATTTTTAACCTATTTCTGTAATTTTCAACAAAAGTGTCCCTCTGTAATTTTTAAAAAATGGGCCTTTTCCGGTATATCACCCATTACTCGCACTTGACCAAGCCCCATAATAATCCCACGCGCCATTTCAGAAAAAGCCGCGAGTAGGCTTAAATTTCACTAAATCTAAAAAACTTTATTTATTTTGAAAAAAACCAGATTTTTATTTAAAACAAACAAAAAAGAAAAAGAAAATTGAGATTTGTTTATCAGTCAATAGATGAAAGGCAGTGGCCACCATCTTTGGCAATAAATAGGCTCAAACTCTTCCACCTTCAGAAATCGTGCCGATTCTTCCTCTCTGCCGTTCCCTCCCTTTTTTTCTTTCTCTAATTTAGTTCTCTCTCCGTTTTCATCTCCGTTCACTACGGTATAGTTCGGTTCATCTCCTCCTCTCATTTCTCTCCTTCACTCATTAGTATTGTTTGCCTTGATTCAAACTCTTCTCTCATGTCCTTTTTCTACAATCCTATTGATGTTTCCTGTTTGAATCTTCTTTAAAACGATTTGAAATTCTCTCTAAAGTTCTTAATCATTGTCTTTTTTGTCTGAAGTTCAATTTTTATCTCTTTTCTTTTTTCATTAAGATATACGGGTAAGTGTCTGCATTTGTATTTTTCCTGGTGATATTCTGTCTGGGTTTTCATTAAATGTTATTTGAACCTCTCATTGTTTAACATGGTTTATTCAATAACATTACAAAATCCATACTTTTTTTTATTGAGATTTATTCGTTAGTGTTAGATTTTAAACTGTACCAGTTGATTTTCTTTCTGGGTTCTCGAAGCAAAAGTGTAGTAGTAAGTGTAAGCATTGATCAGCGCATTTGTTTATTTATACAACTTTTTTTTTTTCATTTGATTTTCTTTTTCGGTATTTATTACTAGTATTTGATTTTTAATTTGGATTTTTGGAATTATTAAAGACTCCTAGTTTTCTTAGTCAGATCTATTTGATATTATTAGCATTTGATCAAGTATTTTGGCTGATCTTTTTTATTTTATTTTATTTTGTCTTTATGAAATCAATTGAATAGATCCAAGCCTTCTAGATTTTGGTATTTATAGTCTTAGTGTATAATCATTGGTTTCGGGCATGGTGTTATCTATTAGGCTCTCAGGTGATTTAGTAATCTAGAAGTTTTAATCTCAGTCCATGCTGAATTGCATGTGTAATGGATCTTAGCTTTGATTCCATTTATTTCCAGTTTAGGAGTATAGGCCGTTTAAAGTTGTTATCTTTTATATATGATTTGATATCATAAAGCTTATCTTGTCTGTTCTTTTATTTGGTTTAGAAAATGGCTTCCCACATTGTTGGATATCCCCGTATGGGACCCAAGAGAGAGCTTAAATTTGCTTTGGAATCTTTCTGGGATAAGAAGAGCAGTGCTGAGGATTTGAAAAAAGTTGCAGCTGATCTCAGATCATCCATCTGGAAACAGATGTCTGGTGCTGGGATCAAGTACATCCCCAGCAACAGTTTCTCTTACTACGACCAGGTTCTTGATACCACATCCATGCTTGGAGCTGTTCCACCTAGATATAACTGGAATGGTGGTGAGATCGGATATGACACTTACTTCTCCATGGCTAGAGGAAATGCCTCTGTGCCTGCCATGGAAATGACCAAGTGGTTCGACACCAACTAGTAAGTTGCCATTGTCAATTGTACTTTGTTAGTTTTGTTCTTTGTGCTGAGTTTTCTCATACTAATGCTTTTTTTTTTTTTTTTTTTTTGTGTGTGTGTGTGTGTGTTGTGCAATATATTGTTTCAGTCACTTCATTGTTCCTGAACTCGGACCCGATGTTAAATTCTCTTATGCTTCTCACAAGGCAGTGGATGAGTTCAAGGAAGCTAAGGCGGTATGTTCTTGGGTCTAGTTTATAAACATAGTAGGTATTTATATGCATTGTGATGGAATTAGGAGGATTTATAAGTTATTCTTACTTCACGAAAATGCATGATGGTCTGAATTTGAGATAGCTTCAAGGCCTTAGACAATTGATAAATGTCTTTTAGCATACTTTCTTCTATGCAATGGCTTAGAACATATGGTTGGCTGGCTCAGGGTTCTGGGGATGGTTTCATGTTTGTCAATATGGTGTTTGAGATTTGTATAATAGTTTGTAGCTCTCTAGTATTGTATTTTTATACGATCCATTTTTTGAGAATTCCCTGAGTGAGACTTGAAGTATTAATTGGACCAACTTAATTATTGTGCCCCACTTGTATCCTGTGTTCCATACTTTTTATTTGATGTTTTTGTCTTATTATGAAACTTGGATGCTGATTGTCTGTCCTCACATGCAGCTCGGAGTTGACACCGTCCCAGTCCTTATTGGCCCTGTCTCATATTTGTTGCTGTCAAAACCTGCAAAGGGTGTCGAGAAGACCTTTTCTCTTCTTTCTCTCCTCCCCAAAATCATCCCTATCTACAAGTAAGAGTTGGTTCTCCTTTTGTCATTGAGTTTTCACAAATTTAACTGCTCTAATTTGCTATTATGACACTGAATATCTCTACAGGGAAGTTATATCCGAGCTTAAGGCAGTTGGTGCTTCCTGGATTCAGTTTGATGAACCCACCCTTGTCTTGGATCTCGACTCTCAACAATTGCAAGCATTCACTGCTGCATATGCTGATCTGGAATCGACTCTTTCTGGCTTGAATGTTCTGATCGAAACTTACTTCGCTGATCTTACTCCTGAGGCATACAAGACCCTCATTGGATTGAAGGGTGTTACTGCTTATGGTTTGGATTTGGTTCGTGGAACACAAACCACTGATTTGGTCAAGAAGGACTTCCCTAAAGGCAAATACCTCTTTGCTGGAGTTGTTGACGGAAGGAACATTTGGGCCAATGATCTTGCTTCTTCCCTTAGCACCTTGCAGGCGCTTGAGGCTGTTGTCGGCAAAGGTATTCTATTTTCTTTTGCCTTTTATGGCCCGTAATTTCATGGTGAGAATTACAGTTCTGTTATTTACTGATATCTGTGAATTAATTTTCCAATGTGCAGACAAGCTCGTGGTGTCCACCTCATGCTCGCTTCTCCACACTGCTGTCGATTTAGTAAATGAAACTAAGCTCGATGATGAAATCAAATCCTGGCTTGCATTTGCTGCGCAGAAAGTTGTTGAAGTTAATGCCCTTGCGAAGGCATTGGCTGGTCAGAAAGATGAGGTATATCTCCTTAATTTGCTAGTTTTCTAAGAACGAGGATACATCTCCGGTCAGGCCTTAAGCCATTGTACTTGGTCTTTTGTTTTTTTGTTGTTTGCTGCTTTCTCGAGATCCAGATAACACCATGTCACTCATAAGTTATGCATCTACTTTTAGGCCTTCTTCTCTTCTAATGCTGCTGCTCAAGCCTCAAGGAAGTCCTCCCCAGAGTCACCAATGCGGCTGTTCAAAAGGCTGTAAGTGTTTTGATAAAACTGAAAATTCCTGTCTTTTGAGTGATTGCTCTGTGGTAATATATTTTCCCGTGAAAATTCTTTCTTTGGTTATCCTGTTTTACTGTGCTTGCATTTCCAGGCTGACGCTTTGAAGGGCTCTGACCACCGTCGTGCAACAAACGTTAGTGCTAGACTTGATGCGCAGCAGAAAAAGCTTAACCTACCAATCCTACCTACCACGACCATCGGATCCTTCCCTCAAACGGTTGAACTCAGGAGAGTTCGTCGTGAATTCAAGGCTAACAAGTGAGTTAATCGGGAAAATTTCCCTAACATCATTCATATAAAATGAAAATTTGACCATTCTTTTAACTAGTGCTCTCTTATTCCCTTCAGGATCTCAGAGGACGATTACGTTAAAGCCATTAAGGAGGAAATTAAGAAGGTTGTCAACCTTCAGGAAGAACTCGACATTGATGTCCAGGTTCATGGAGAGCCTGAGGCAAGTATTTTGCAAGTAAACGGGAGATATATCTTATGTTTATATATGGGCAAAATGTCCTAACTTCTGACATTGTGCAGAGAAACGATATGGTCGAGTACTTTGGTGAGCAGTTGTCTGGTTTTGCTTTCACTGTTAATGGGTGGGTGCAATCTTATGGTTCTCGCTGTGTCAAGCCACCGATCATCTATGGTGATGTTAGCCGCCCCAAGGCAATGACTGTTTTCTGGTCATCGACTGCCCAAAGCATGACTAAACGCCCAATGAAGGGAATGCTTACCGGTCCTGTTACCATCCTCAACTGGTCCTTTGTCAGAAATGATCAGCCCAGGTATGCATGACACAAGGAAGCCAATACAGGAAAAATGATGAGAAGTATTGCATTTCTACCGGCATTTGTTTTACTTTGCAATATGATTATTGTTTGACTATGATTGCCAATTTTTCAGATTCGAAACTTGCTACCAGATTGCCTTGGCCATCAAGGATGAAGTTGAGGATCTTGAGAAGGCTGGTATCAATGTTATCCAAATTGATGAGGCTGCTTTGAGAGAGGGGTTGCCGCTTAGAAAGTCTGAGCACGCCTTCTACTTGAAATGGGCTGTCCACTCCTTTAGGATCACCAACTGTGGTGTCAAGGATACCACCCAGGTTCATGTCTAAATCACTCTTTTTCATTTATCGAAACTTCCATATTAACGTTCTCTCTGTGATAGCTGAATTCTCAAAAACATCCAACAGATCCACACCCACATGTGCTACTCCAACTTCAACGATATCATCCATTCAATTATCGACATGGATGCGGATGTCATTACCATTGAGAACTCACGTTCAGATGAGAAGCTACTGTCAGTATTCCGTGAAGGAGTGAAGTATGGTGCTGGAATTGGCCCTGGTGTGTATGATATCCACTCCCCGAGAATACCATCAACTGAAGAGATTGCTGACAGGATTAACAAGATGCTGGCGGTGTTGGAGACCAACATCCTATGGGTTAACCCTGACTGCGGGCTGAAAACTCGCAAGTACGAGGAGGTGAAACCGGCACTGAACAATATGGTTGCTGCTGCCAAGCAGCTCCGCACCAAACTTGCCAGTGCCAAGTGAGAGCCATCCAAGAAAGGGAAAAGACGTTATATCTAGTAATCAATATCAATAACTGTGGTTTCCTGATGAAATATTATTGGTCAGGCGCCCTCTGAACCCAATTCATTCCCACCTTTTCTCTTTGGAAAATCATCTATTTTTTCTTGCATAGTTTAGATATTTTAGAGATTGGGTTACTTGGGGGTGGGTTATTTGTTCGGCCTGTCTTAGGTTTTGGATTTATTATTTTAATAATAGAATCATGTTTTTTTACTTACTTTTGCTTGTAAAGATTAAAAATATTAATATAAAAAATGACACCATTATATTATTTTGTGGAATTATTATCATGAATTCGGTTTACTTTGTATTAATTAATTCACATTAATTAATGTGGATATTAGGAAAAGAAAGTATATTAGGTATGTTTATTTTATTTGTATAGACAAAATTAGTAAAGTAAACTAAGACCATTTTATCAAGATAGGCTCATTTTTTATTTTATTCACGGAAATGGAACAATTTAAATTTTATTTATCGGAATGGGTTAAAAAATCATAAACACTCTCTCGTAGGCTTGTTTTAAAGGTAAATTTCAGAAAAGTAAGTCCTTGAAAGAGTGTTTTAGCCCGTGTTTTTGGCCCTTAACTGTCACCCCAATAGTCATTTAAAAATTTTACCGTTGGGGGTCAACGGTCATAAAAAAACTATAAAAGCCCTCCACTTATTTTTTTTCACACAATTTCTTTCAACATTTCTTCCAAAATTCTCAAAAAAGTTCTCAAACTTCTCCCTAAATTTCTTAAAGCTCTCTTTAAATAACTATTTCCTTTAATTTTTTTCTAAATTAGTATTATTATTTTTATAATTTGTAAGATATTTGGTCGTGTTAGTAATGGCCGATGAATTAATTCGTCTCGATCATAAACATATCTCCATCAAACAAATGAAAATGGTAAGGGTTAATTTCAATTTTTGAATGTTACTTAATTTTTTCATTTATGTAATTTTAGTTAATTTTTATTTTATAATTTTTTTTTATAATAGTCGATAGATCGGATGTTACAATATTATATTCGTAATATGTTTGGTCCTCCATTACTGTTGATAGAAAATTACTTGAGGGAAGCGGGTTTTTGGCATATGGTCAATATAGGCCGGGGGTGCAAGTTGGACCCGAAACTCATCAGCGCGTTCATAGAGAGGTGGAGACCCGAGATGCACATATTCCATCTTCCATGCGGGGAGTGTACCATCACTTTAGAGGACGTGCAGTTACAATTGGGATTGCAGTGGATGGGTTCGTACTCACTGGATCTGCTCAATCTGTTGATTGGGGAGTAGTATGCTACTATCTTTCGAGTGCAATTCCGGATAATATTTACAGAGTTCGGATAGAGATGAGCTGCTTACGAGACACATTCCCGGAGTCGGAGGATGATTCGACTGAAGTAGAAAGAATACGATAGCTCGGGCATATATCCTTAAGATAATTGGAGGTTATCTGATGCCTGACTTGTCACGAAACCTCGTACATCTGAGGTGGCTGCTGAAACTCGTTGATTTTAGAGTAGATGGCGAACTTAGTTGGAGGTCTGCCATGTTGTCAACATTGTACTGGGAGATATGTCAGGCGACGAAACCAAATAAAGCCAAAATTGGAGGTTGTCTATCACTACTACAATGATGGGCTCGATTTCGCTTTCCATTTTTACGTCCTCGTGTAAACCACCTATATACATTCCCACTCTTGACGAGGTAAAATCTATATTAGATTTGACAATTATTACATAGATTTAAAATATAATTTTATGCTAAAAACTTATTTTATTAGGTGGAACCAATTGGCGAGTTATGTTAGAATACCTACCGCTCTTGAAGATATACGACTTCTATTAGACCAATGATAGGAAGCACTTGTAAGTATTCAATGAAATATATATACATAACATAGTCGTTTCGTATTTGGTATTTAGTATTATGTATTATGTATATAACTAATATTTTTATCACGTTCATATAGTTTCAATAGACATCATATGAGGATCCGGTAATTCGGGCAGTAATTCCAGATGAAATCCTACAAAATTCGAACATCTGGCACGTTAGGGTCTCATTGGTCAACTACGCTATCGTCAAGATGCACTAGACGGATAAAATGTTACGGCAATTTGGATTCCGACAACCGATTCTCGTGGCACCTTAGGTACTCGATGAAGAGCACAAAATAGACTTACGACGATCGAATACGCATTGGCTAGTCTTCTTCTTGGATCAGATTGAAATGTGGAAAAAATCAGTATGATCATATACCTACTCGCGAACCGATCATCGTTCTAGAGTTAGCGTGCGAGCTGGATTACATGTCATGATTTAGGATCCATGGCAAGCCATATTTGCTTTTCGAAAAGTAGAGGCGTCAACAATTCCGTGTCGAAAGGGAACGACAGGGCCTTTTAAATCCAAAGAGAATGGCTGACGAGGCGGGCCCATCAACAGTGCTCACACAATCCTATGTATCCTAGTCGTTATATGTATCCTATGTATCACCTCAAGCGATGATGCCCACACCACAACCGCTTTAGATTATGCCAGGTGCATATCCTAGTCGTTATATGTATCCTAATCCTTATATGTTTCCTTTTTCCAATCCTATGCCAGGTTGGAAAGCATGACCTGGTGCATCTCCTTTTCCAATAACTTCGACTCAACTGACGATATATAGGCCATCGTAGTAGGAGGGATGGCACGAGGCACCGTCGGGGAGCTCATCTCATTTCCAATCCCCATCGCCTTATGAAATTCAAACACCTCCGCTGTGGGTGATGCAAACACCTTTACATTCTTTGTTCTATTAAGGTGGGTCATCCTCCCAATACCTACAACCAGAACAACCATAACCTTTTCGGAACAACCACAACTCCTGTCGAAAGTTGAACTAAGAAGGAATCCAAAGCGTAACCGTCGACCACTCTCATGTGGCACTAATTTCGACTGACACATGCATTGATTTTTAATATATTTGTACAAATTATTTTTATATTGTTTCATTTAATAAAATAAATTTCTTAAATATTTTAATAATAAATTATTTTTATATATTGCCTATTTAATAAAATAGAAGTTCTTTTGAATAAGGTAATAGAAATAATGCAACATAGTTTCATTTAATCAATTATGAACTATTTCGATTTGGACATGTTCGAATTGTATGACCTGAATTCCTACACCATCTATACAACTTCTGTTGGTTTATTCTTTCCCGGATATCCATATTATCACGTATTCTACTCGAGCAAGGTCGACCTTTTGATTTGCGATGCAATTCTCTATCCGGTAACAACTTAAATGGAGCAAGCGATACAGACGACCACTTACGTTCATCTGGGACCGGTGGAAACACGTGTCTCCACACGTTGTACATGTATTCTAATTTGTACACTTCGTCGACATAACTCAAAGGAACCGGAGATTCTGACAAGCTGCAATTACATGATCGCATAAATAACGAAGTCCGTCAAACCTTCCACAGTCGCAAGTCCTATTTCTCAGGTGTATATGATATTGAACGCCGATAATACCTTGGTTCAGTTTGTCAAACTTCATCACAAGAAACCATAGGTTGTCGCGATCGTGACACACTGTGTGTATGGTGTTGGCCCACAACTTCGCCTTGTTAATTTCTTGTAATACATTCATGCACCATACATGGCCTCATTGCATTTGGCCTTTATAACTCACTGCTTGCTTTGGAAATAGTGCCGCTGAACAGAAATATGTCTCTCACACAATCGAGGTTATTGACAAATGACGCATTCATTTTAGAACAAAATTTATGCATTCAATCATGTTTGAGGTCATATGACCATATCGTAGGCCGCCGTCGTATACTTGTGCCCACTGATCGAAAGGTATGTTACAGAGGTAATCTACGCCTTGATCGTTAACTAACCATAAAATCGCCAACATCTCATGAAAATGGTCATTATTGATCTCGTACCCTGTAAATATAAATTTATAGCAATAATTACATACCACTCTTCCATTCAGAATAAATTGAATATTACAAACTAAATTATATTAGTGGAGAATAAATATCCATGTTGCTCACTTGTCGTCGTTCAGTGGTAGACCGATATTGCTCATAGTAGTTGGATGCAACGTGCCTTAGACAATACCGAAGGTGTGTACGATCCCATAGGCTTCCCTATCAATCAATTGCGGTAGTATTCTAGTGCCTCGATTGTAACACCCCCAACCCGTATCCGTCGCCGGAACAGGGTTACGAGGCATTACCAAGGAGTACAAAACACTTACAGATAATTTGAAATCATTATCGTTCAAACACCGAGACTAATTATAAATGTTCCTTTAACTTTACCAACATTTTAATACAGTCAAAAACCAATTTAAGATATTCAACCAAGCCTTATACTTATTACCATTTGTTAGCCTTACACTTCATATAAATAACAAGAAACGTATATATGCTCAATTCTTATTAAATTCCTCTTATACCTATACTTTTCACATTATGTATTCATTTTAAATATAATAATCATACATCCGTATTTCATATACATTTTCATAACAATTTGTCTTGGTTTCTAACTACTTCATATTTGAGTTCTACTCATCAAATCATTTGAAACGTCATCTTTACACAAATAGTACACTTGAGGTGTATAGTTCTATAATTATGAGTAAATACATTTATAAAACATATTCCATGTTTTTATATATCACAGTCTCATATTTCTATGTATCAAGTACCATCATTTCCTCGTATTTCAAACAAGTACGTGTAACAATTCATAGACATGTAACTCACTAACTCTTCTTGCCAATCACATTTAAATTGACAAATCACTTATTAATTCCAAATTTCAATGTTCACTAAAATCTATCATATAAATTTGGATATACGTATCCACTATTAGATTCCATCTACATATATCATCATCTCAAGTTTCCACATACATTTACTTTCCACATTATGAACTCAATAACATATACAAGATATACCAATGTATTTCAAGTATGTTTTCATAATATTTCATTTCGAATTCAGATTATTTCATATTAGGACTTTTCTCATTAACTCATTTGGAATACCAATTCATATGGATAATACACTCAAGGTGTACAAATATATAATCACAAATGAACTTATTCATCAACCAAGATTTATGTTTATGTCTCATCAACTCGTATTTCCTTATATCATATAATTCCATGTAACACTTACCAAACTTTGTCAAATTAGTGAACGTCATACAGAATTGGTCTACACCGGTATGCACTGAATTTCGCTGATAATCACTGATGTCATAACATAGCTATGGTATTTTCACTAGAATGCCATAGCTCAGCTATGGGCTTACATCTTCACTATCATTATGCCAGGGTGAAACCATGGATTTATCTATCAATTCATCACTTTTCACTGATCAAGTAGCCGAAGCTACCACTTATCACTTATCACATATGAGCTCACTCTCGAGCTATTCATATTCACGGGCCTGCTCACACAAGCTGTCGGTCTTTACATAACTACTCAGTGCTGCTCACACAAGTTGTCAGGTATCCGCAACACATACCGGATTACCCAGCCACTGGTAGAACTTATAAAACCCTCACCCGTTTCACATAGCCACAAATCTCGAGGGTCTGCTCACACAAGTTGTCGGTCATGACGAGCTACACGGTGCTGCTCATACAAGCTGTCGAGTATCCGTAACACATGCCGGATAACTCATCCACAGGTAGAACGTACGGACCAGCACCCGGATCACTTGTTTCACTTAGTACAATACCATGGTTTAACCATGGCCTTTTACCGTCAATTCATATTTCACTATGCAATGATCGTGATCGATCCTGCATTTTTACTCAATTCGAACATTTACTGAAATTTCCACAATTTAATCAAATATATGATAATGGTGCTTAATTAACACAAATCAACAACATTTATCAATATACGAACTTACAAATTCAATTTTTTATATCATAACGATAATCACAATTTCATAGTAAATATTCGAAATAAAACTTTATATCATTTCTAATTTAACATTTATCGATTATAATTAGGCATGTGATCAATTTATATAGAAGTCATTCATATATTTTTCCTCCTCCTCTCCATCCACATCCTTAATAGAAATAACACACTTGTAAGCAACATTATCTATAATTTTCACTATTTACTTATATGAATATTCAAGCTATCCATCTGTGTCATAGTCACTAAATTATTTTTATCTTGAGGTACAGAACTCAAAATTAAGATCTGTTAATTTTCCCTGAAACTATACTCACATATATTCTTACCATAAAATTTTCAGAATTTTTGGTTTATCCAATAAGTACATTTTATTCTTTAAAGTCACCCTTTTTTTGCTATCTGACAATTCCGACCCTTCTTTACTAAAAATTAATTATCTCCGCATATGATATTCGTATGATGTTCCCTTTTTTTTATCTTGAAAATAAACTCATTCAGATTTTAAAAATATAAATTTAAGACCCTAATTATTTTTCTCTAATTTTTTTATGATTTTCCAAAGTCAGAACAGGGGAACCCAAAATCATTCTGACTTTGTCTCACAAAACCTATTATATCTCATGATTTACAATTTCATTGCTTACACTATTTCTTCTATAAGAAACTAAACTCAATAATATTTAATTACATATTTTATTCATCCTCTAATTCAATTTCTATAATTTTTGGTGACTTTTCAAAGTTAGACTACTGTTGCTGTCCAAAACTGTTTTAGTGCAAAGTGTTGATTTTCATTTTGCCCCAAATTTCACAGTTCATACAATTCAGTCATTGTCTAACCCTTCAATTGGGCTAAATTTTCACAATTAATACTTTATTATATCATTTTAAACTACTTCATAACCATTGAAAATCAGAACTTTAACATTAGACCTTAATTCTAAACTCTTTCACAATTAGGTCCTAAAACTAATTTCCATCAATTTTAATTGATAAAATCATCATATATCAAAATTAAAGCTTCAATTCTATATTTATTCATCATATTCATCCAGCACTCATCCATAGAAACTTTAAAAAAATTAGCCATAGAATCAAAAACTAATGACATAGTAAGTTAGACCCAATTGTAAAAGTCCAAAAATATAGAAATTTCAAGGAGAAAGCAAGAATTAAACTTACATGAAGCTAGAGTATGGAACCCAGCTTGAACCCTCTTCCATGACTATTTTTCAGCTGATGAAAATGAAGAGAATTCTAGATATTCCAATTTGGTCTCATTTTTATTTAACTAATTTTGGCAATTTTCCAATTTTGTCCTTATTTCACCCATTTCCTGATTTTTCTTAGCTATTGCCACCCAAAATATCTCATTTAGGCTTATTTTCACTTTAGGTCCTTCCTCATTTGACAATTGAGCTATTTAATCCTTAAAGCAACTTTTACACCTTTTTCAATTTAGTCCTTTTTATTTAATTAACCACTAGAATGTCAAAATTTTCTAACGAAATTTTAATACTACCTTATTGATACTCCGTAAATACTCATAAAAATATTTATGGCTCGTTTTATAATACCAAGATCTCGATACCTCTTTTTCTCAATTTATTGACCAAATAAATCTTTATAAAACACAATTTACTATTTCAAAAATCTTTTAAAAGCTACATTTGGCTCGTAAATATTAAACAATATAATCTACAAATTTATTTGTCAGATTTGGTGATCTCAAACCACTATTTTGACATCACTGAAATTTGGGTTGTTACATCGATTCGATATAACGTAGATATTAGGTTGGGGCAGACATGCCTCCTCAACCTATAAAAAAGAAATCCCAATCGTCATTTGACTCCTCCGGTGTAATTGCAAATGCTATTGGAATGATTCTCCTACTGCCATCCTGTGCCACAGCTGGCAATAGTCGATGGGTATATCTACCACACATAAATGTATTGTCAATTTGTACCAATGGCTTGCAGTAAACAAATGTGTCCTGGCATTGCTTAAAGCTCTAGAACAGACGCTTGAACACTTGGTATCCACGAAGCAAGCGGTCATTGTAGTACGCAGGGCCCATTTCAAGGTCTATTATGCAACTTAGGACGTACCTCTCCAACACCTGACCCCACTGCCACACTTTATTATATGAAGCGTCTCACCTACTATGTATCTTTTCCAACACCTTCTGCTTAGCTGTCCAAGCCTTACGTTAAGAAGGCGTATACCTAAATTGGCTACGAATATTGGCAATTAAGACCGACACAGAAGTCTTGGGATCCGCCTTTACCATCGGTAGTATTAAGCCCGCTATCATATCTAAATCCATCTTGGGATGATCTTTGAAACACCTGCCAATGAAGTACATTAAATAATGCAACATTAAATAATAACAGTAATATTTAAAAACTCTAAACACCCAATGATACTGTACCGGCAACACATGTATGTGGATCTTTGTACTTTTTTATCTTTCACAACCCTGTTTTTTCCTAACTTAAGCCATACTTTTCCATGAACATGTACCGTCCCGCACTACACACTTGGCCTTGAACTTCTCAGGTTTAGATTTAACCACGTGGTAGTTAACCCTGTTCATGATGCTATATTGTTTCAATGCACCGAGAAAACTATTCTTACTGGAAATCTCCTTACCAACTTCCAATTCACCCGAATCCAACGACGAACTTGTATGATCATGCCTTCTGTGTGGTAAATTTGAAAACTCCAACGCATCATCTACCGATAGATCGAATTTATGCATGGAAGCTAGAGGCGAGTACACCGTGAATCGCGGATCTTCTTCTTCTTCATCTGAACCCCCTTCACCGCCTTCAGGTTCGGTTGGAATAGGCTCCGGTTCAGAAAATAATACAACTTTTGCACCATCGAGGACGGGCTCTCGAGATGGATGCACATCGGACTCATAATCCAACCTACTATCATTTGCAACGTATGAGGTCCCCTCACCAGTGAACGTCGTAGGGAGTACATCATCCCTTCTTGTGGACATTTTGTAACATCTCCAATCAGATATGAATTGCGAACCACTAGAAGTTGATGTCATTCCCTAGTACATATTTCCAGCATCGAACATCAACCCACCGATGTACATGTTTCATCCACTAACCGAGTGTCGTGTAGGGGTTGTGTATTCCATATTGCCACCAAATACGGGCGCTTCCGTGTTCTTACTCCCACTAACGAATTGTCTGGTTGGGGTCCTATATTCCTCTCGAACAACAATAGATGTTGAATTCGCAAGTGCTTCATTTGGCGATGAAAATTGTACATATAACTCAAGATAATGTGATCCACTAGCGAGATGAGTCTACACTATCGCCTCTAAGCTACGACTACCTTTGATATCAAATGAGTCATATGTCACGGGATCAACTGAAGCACAAAATCGATACTTAATAGAAGAAACTCTTATTGGCGTCGTTCCTAATAATTTACGCCTAATTCTTTTACGAAGTTCTATCAAATCTATGTTTTGGTTAAAAACCAGTCGCACTGTATTCTCCGATAAAAAAATAATGCCATTCTCGGTGTCACGAACCTCACTATCATAGTAAATAACATCACTAATACGTTCACTTATCTTCAATTTCTATTTTCTAAACTTCTCTAATTTTTCTTGTTGTAACTTATTCAACATGTGAATGAAATTTGGCTCATTTATAGCCTAAGGCCAAGCAGGAACTACTGTAGAAAAAGAGCGTTCACGTGGGAGCTTTTTTTAGTACTTTTGTTGACAGTGCATCCTGCTTGAAGCATTTTTGACACTATTTTTTCAGAATCGTCTTCTCAAAATTATTTTTTCAAGAACTACTATAGAAAAAGAGAGTTTACATGAGAGCTTTTTCAGTACTTTTGCTGACAGTGCATCCTGCTTAAAGTGTTTTTGACACTATTTTTTCAGAACATTCTTCTCAAAATTATTTTTTCAGGAACTATATAGAAAAAGAGTGTCCACGTGGGAGCTTTTTTCAGTACTTTTGCTGACAGTGCATCCTGCTTGAAGCATTTTTGACACTATTTTTTCAGAACCGTCTTCTCAAAATTATGTTTTCAAGAACTACTGGAGAAAAAGAGAGACTACATGGGAGCTTTTTTCAGTACTTTTGTTGACAGTGCATCCTGCTTAAAGCGTTTTTGACACTATTTTTTCAGAACCTTCTTCTCAAAATTATTTTTCAGGAACTACTGTAGAAAAAGAGAGTCCACGTGGGAGCTTTTTTCAATACTTTTGCTGACAGTGCATCCTGCTTGAAGTGTTTTTGACACTATTTTTTCGAACCGTCTTCTCAAAATTATTTTTTTAGAAACTACTATAGTAAAAGAGCGTCCACATGGGAGCTTTTTTCAGTACTTTTGTTGATAGTGCACCCTACTTGAAATGCTTTTGACACTATTTTTTCAGAACCGTCTTCTCAAAGTTATTTTTTCAAAAACTATTGAACAAAAAAAAAAAAAACAAAATCCATCTTGACAATATAATCTTTTCAAAACTCATCCGTAAAACTATTACAAAAACCCTAAAACCCTAAAAACAAAATTATTTTTAAAAATACCTAAACCCTAATTTAATTTATTTTAAAAAAAATCTTAAACCCTATTTTAATTTATTTATAAAAAATCTTAAACCTTAACCCCACAAATAAATTCGTAATTTATTTTAACAAATCCCTAACCCTAATCTTAAACCTCATAAAACCCTAAACCCATAAATCTTATAAACTAAACATACAAATAGCCCTAACCTTAGAAAAAATACGGGCTAAAGCGTCCTTGAGGGAGCTTTTTTGCCATGTCAGCAAAGCGCATCCACGTCAGCGAGTTTTATGCTAACATGGCAAAAACGCTCTCTCAAGGACGCGCTTTTTTGAAATTTCCCCTTAAAACACGCCTACGTGAAAGCGTTTTTGATTTTTTGGTCCATTCCAATAAATAAAGATCAAAGTGACCTATTTCCGTAAATAAAGTAGGAAATGGGCCTTTTTTTTAGTAAAACTGTAACATCCTAGATTAGGGGTTATGCGTTTGTGCATAATTCATGAGTAGTAGGTTTTGGCGGTGTTTGGAAATGAATTAAGGGTTTTAAAATCCTAGGATGGAAGAAAGCTTTGGACAATTATTGGTTTTAAGTTAAAACAAGAAGTGATGTGGAAAAGTGGCAAGGACGCCACCTAAGGTGCAAGGGTTATGGCATCAAGTGAAGTACTTTGAAGGAAGAGGTTCGAATCCCATTGTGTGCATTTTGCTTAATCTTATGAAATAGCATGTTTACTATGATATGGATGTGTGGTGTGCATTTTAGAACCTTGGAAATGTAAGGAAATGTATGGAAATGTATGGAAAAGTATGGAAATGTATGGAAATGTATAGAAAGGTATGGAAATGTATGGAAATGTAAGGAAATGGATGGAAATGTAAGGAAATGGATGGAAATGTATGGAAATGTATGGAAATGTAAGGAAATGTATGGAAATGTAAGGAAATGTATGGAAATGTAAGGAAATGTTAAGTTCAAAGTGAACATTTTGGAAACTAGGAAATGTAAGGAAATGATTTAGAAATGATTCAAAGAGGAAAGTAAACATTTCGGGAAACTTGGAAAAGTAAGGAAATGTCAAGTTTAAAGAGCCAAACGAAAATTTTGGAAACTTAGAAATGACCTAGAAATGTCGAGTTTTAAAGTTTAAAAGAGGAAATTAAGGCAAGGTGGCCTTAAGAGAAAAAGTATGTGAAATTTGACACACAATTGGGCTTGGAAAAGTGGCTTGAGATGCCACTTAGGGCCTCTGAAATGGCGCCACATGCAAGTGTATTTGGGCAGGATCGAGTCACTTAGGAAGCAAATAAAAGAAGTTTTATTTTGCTACAAAGAGTAGAGAGGTGGACGGCATGTGGGCTCTTAAAGAGGAGTTTCATTTCCTTTAGAATTTCGGCTAATTAGGAGATAATTGTTGGATTAATTCTTTTGATAAAGTGATAATTATCACATAGGAAGAGTGGTGGCCAAGTAGGGGACTTTAGCCTAGTAATTTCGGCTATAAAAGGGAAAGAAGGCCATTCATTCATTCATTCACTCTTCCTTTGCCGAATTTCTTAAGCAGATTCTCCTCTCTCTGCCGAAATTCTTACAGTTTTATTCTTCCTTCTCTTTTCTTTCTAATTCCTCCAAAAGCCGAAAGTTGTGAGATCATCATCTAGCCATAACCGAATCTCTGAAGGTTGAAGTGAAGGTGCAATCAATTTCTTCAAGTAAGGATAAGATCTCATTCGGTTTCATCCTTTTTCTTTTAAGATTTGCCGAAATCTAGGACTAACCCCATTAATATCTTGTTGCCGAAACTTTGAAGAGATCTTTTCGGATTTGTTTAAGTCAAGCGCAAGAAGGAGAAGTTCTTTTCGAAGGTACACCATAGGCAGCGTGTTCCTTAGTTATTTCGTGAATTTCGGATTTAAAATCCACAAGGTAAGCACATAGGTATGTTCGCCAAGGCCTATTTTGGATATCTAGATCTATTTTATAATTGTTGAAAAGCAAACTAACCTATGTAGAGATCCGGTGTTTGGTCGAATACAAGGAGAAGAATAACAAAGTTTTGGATTTGAGTAATAAGCAAATCGATATTAAGGTAAGTTTTAGTACACAAATCCTACTAGGATTTGGTTTTATGGCCGAATGAGTTTTTCATTAAATATTTAATATGGGCCGAATGTAGGGAGTTAAAGGTCTAAGATCGGAATTCGGGATTTCAAGTGAAATCGTTAAGCAAATCAGGTGTGTACCTTACCCTAAGTTTTAATACGTTCATGGCTATGTTTTAAATTAAATGTGTTAATATGAAAGTGTAAGAACATGGCTAAGGTACCGTGTGTACCCCACACTAATCTTAATAGATTTATGGCTTAAACTTGATATATGTGTTAATATGAAAGTGTAAGAATGTGGCTAAAGTACCATGTTATGGTACAAAGTACTGTGCACGTTTTCCTACTCCTACTAGGATTACGAAATATGTTATACTTAACATGTGAAAAGTGACATGAATGTGAATTTAAGTATGATATGCATGATATGAATAATATGGGGCATTCAGGTTATTTGAGAAAGGGGAAGTGAATGTGATGACTTGGTCTCACTATCCGAATATGGTGACTTGGTCACATTATCCGAATGTGGTGACTTTGGTCACATTATCCGAATGTGGTAACCGGTTACATTATCTGAATGTGGTGTCTCATGACACAATTATCCGTGGCTATGCCACTAATTTTATATGGCGATGAGCACGTCGATTGCGGTGCTGCCGCCGATGGTGTGTAGCGGATGGAGGGTTGACTTAGTAGTCCCCATTATGCAGGATGGTACGGTGGAGTGTAGCGGATGGCGAACTAGGTTTGGGTTTGGGTTGCATCATTATTTTTACCTATTATATGAACATGTATGTGATATGATAATGCATGCCGAAATGTTAATTCTTAGTGTTGGTTACACATTGAGTCATTGACTCACCCGTTGTAGGATTACTTTTCGGTGACGACCGGTGATGGACCAAAATGCCACAGATGCTTAGTGGAGGCCATGCGAAGTTCAGTTTTCTTTTATTTGGACTATTTTACTTTAAGTATTTTGAATTTAAATTTTGGGAATTATTTGATGTAATAAGGCCTTAGTAGAAATATTTTATTCTGCTTTTATTTGTTAAGCTTACAAACCTTTATTTATTAAAAGATTAAGTAAATCAATTTTTTAAAACAAAGCCCAAACATTTTGTCACCTAAAGTAAAGGATTTTAACAATGAATTAAACTTGTTCTCAACTCAAGCCCAACCCAAAACAATCTTTCTTTCAAAACACACAAGTTTTTCCTAAGTAACAAAAGAAATTGAAACAGTTTACACGTGGAACATACCAGATCCGGCCAAGGTGGTGGGTAGGAGCTTAGGGTGTTTCAGTTTGGTATTAGAGCCAGGTTTTAAACTCTCGGCCTTGGGTTTAAGGCCCAAAACGTTTTCCAAAGTAAGCCCAAAAGGAATTTTCTGAAAAATTTTCAGGTTTTTTCTGGCATGGCCCACTAAGTCTCCGACCCACAGTCCACCAGGTAAGTACTCCGATCTTTTGTGTGATTTATATTATGATTTATAGAAGGGTAGAAATGGAACGTAGAATAGAGATTAAGTACTTGAACCCTAGGACTAGTGTACCCCAACAAATACATAAGACTTAAATATCTAATTAAATATCTAATTAAACAAACCTGTGTCTAAGTCGCCGAGCTAGGGTGTGTTAACCGTTGTGCGCATGTCTAGGATTGGTTTCAGTGGGAGCTTGGTATTTAAGCAATCCGTGTGACTCACCTCCTCTCCACTTGAATCCTACCTGGTGCGTAGCCTCGGTTCACCCTAACCAAGAGGACTTATACACGGGTTAAACCCCTAACTAAAACCCGAAAGGGACTAGCCATATATTTTTTATGAAAACCCTAGTTTTAAAAAGTCAACAAATTACCTTTTTGAAATTATGAAAATTATTATTTTGGAAAAACTTTCTAAAATTTTTAATTTATAAAATTACAAAAATGCCCTAGTGGTAAAATTACAAAATGCCATTGGTTTATGAAATTTCCAAATACCATGATTCTTATCAAAATTTCATTACGTTATAAAATGTTCAAAACCCTAATTTGCAAAATGACAAAATACCCGATTTAAAAAAATTATGAAATTACCCTACCCCGCAAATTACCGAAATACCCCTGAGTTATAAAATTACCGAATCGACTCGATCTTCAAAAATTTTTGCAACAACACTGATTTGGAAAATAAATTCTCAAAAACAACCCTCAAGTTTTGTAAATTCCAAAATATCCTTGATTTGTTAAGATTTACAAATTCACCCGGGTTAATTACCAAAATACCCTCGAATTTCAAAATTTTCCAAGATACCCCCGGGAATGCAAAAATTTCTAGAATACCCTTATTGACAAGAACATCAAGGAACCTTGTTTCGATAAATTATGAAAAATACCCCTGTAGGATAAATTACGCAAATACCCCCGGGTAGTGGAAAAACAACAATAATGGAAACTACAATATTTCTCTGAATGAACGAAAGTTCATAATTGATTGATGGATGTATGAATATAAAGACTGTGTGCATGTATGAATACAAAAGAACCACTCCTAAAATTCTTTTCATAAAACTTCTTCGCGGTTAATCAGTGGAATAAAGAACTAATGCATAAAACTTCTTAATCAGATTAAATCGCGACGTTAGAAATGAGTTCTAAGGGACGTGAACTTAGAGATTGTGCCTGGAAAGTATGATGGTTCTATTAAGATCGAGTCTGGCAGCGTAAGCATAGTCTTGTGAGAAGGATTGTCTGATTGTTAGTAAGTAATTTCGAGGATGAAATTATTTTTAAGGAGGGTAGAAGCGTAACATCCTAGATTAGGGGTTATGCGTTTGTGCATAATTCATGAGTAGTAGGTTTTGGCAGTGTTTGGAAATGAATTAAGGGTTTTTAAAATCCTAGGATGGAAGAGAAAGCTTTGGACAATTATTGGTTTTTAAGTTAAAAACAAGAAGTGATGTGGAAAAGTGGCAAGGGACGCCACCTAAGGTGCAAGGGTTATGGCATCAAGTGAAGTACTTTGAAGGAAGAGGTTCGAATCCCATTGTGTGCATTTTTGCTTAATCTTATGAAATAGCATGTTTACTATGATATGGATGTGTGGTGTGCATTTTTAGAACCTTGGAAATGTAAGGAAATGTATGGAAATGTATGGAAATGTATGGAAATGTATAGAAATGTATGGAAATGTATGGAAATGTAAGGAAATGTATGGAAATGTAAGGAAATGTATGGAAATGTATGGAAATGTAAGGAAATGTATGGAAATGTATGGAAATGTAAGGAAATGTATGGAAATGTAAGGAAATGTATGGAAATGTAAGGAAATGTTAAGTTCAAAGTGAACATTTTTGGAAACTAGGAAATGTAAGGAAATGATTTAGAAATGATTCAAAAGAGGAAAGTAAACATTTCGGGAAACTTGGAAATGTAAGGAAATGTCAAGTTTAAAGAGCCAAACGAAAATTTTTGGAAACTTAGAAATGACCTAGAAATGTCGAGTTTTAAAGTTTAAAAGAGGAAATTAAGGCAAGGTGGCCTTAAGAGAAAAAAGTATGTGAAATTTGACACACAATTGGGCTTGGAAAAGTGGCTTGGAGATGCCACTTAGGGCCTCTGGAAATGGCGCCACATGCAAGTGTATTTGGGCTAGGGATCGAGTCACTTAGGAAGCAAATAAAAGAAGTTTTATTTTGCTACAAAGAAGCGAGAGGTGGACGGCATGTGGGCTCTTAAAAGAGGAGTTTCATTTCCTTTAGAATTTTGGCTAATTAGGAGATAATTGTTGGATTAATTCTTTTGATAAAGTGATAATTATCACATAGGAAGAGTGGTGGCCAAGTAGGGACTTTAGCCTAGTAATTTGGCTATAAAAGGGAAAGAAGGCCATTCATTCATTCATTCACTCTTCCTTTGTCAATTTCTTAAGCAGATTCTCCTCTCTCTGTCGAAATTCTTACGCTTTATTCTTCCTTCTCTTTTCTTTCTAATTCCTCCAAAAGCGAAAGTTGTGAGATCATCATCTAGCCATAACCGAATCTACGAAGGTTGAAGTGAAGGTGCAATCAATTTCTTCAAGTAAGGATAAGATCTCATTCGGTTTCATCCTTTTCTTTTAAGATTTGCGAAATCTAGGACTAACCCCATTAATATCTTGTTGCCAAACTTTGAAGAGATCTTTTCGGATTTGTTTAAGTCAAGCGCAAGAAGGAGAAGTTCTTTTCCGAAGGTACACCATAGGTCGCGTGTTCCTTAGTTATTCTGTGAATTTCGGGATTTAAAATCCACAAGGTAAGCACATAGGTATGTTCGGCCAAGGCCTATTTTGGATATCTAGATCTATTTTATAATTGTTGAAAAGCCGAAACTAACCTATGTAGAGATCCAGTGTTTGGTCGAATACAAGGAGAAGAATAACAAAGTTTTCGGGATTTGAGTAATAAGCAAATCGATATTAAGGTAAGTTTTAGTACACAAATCCTACTAGGATTTGGTTTTATGGCCGAATGAGTTTTTCATTAAATATTTAATATGGGCCGAATGTAGGGAGTTAAAGGTCTAAGATCGGAATTCGGGATTTCAAGTGAAATCGTTAAGCAAATTAGGTGTGTACCTTACCCTAAGTTTTAATACGTTCATGGCTATGTTTTAAATTAAATGTGTTAATATGAAAGTGTAAGAACATGGCTAAGGTACCGTGTGTACCCCACACTAATCTTAATAGATTTATGGCTTAAACTTGATATATGTGTTAATATGAAAGTGTAAGAATGTGGCTAAAGTACCATGTTATGGTACAAAGTACTGTGCACGTTTTCCTACTCCTACTAGGATTATGAAATATGTTATACTTAACATGTGAAAAGTGACATGAATGTGAATTTAAGTATGATATGCATGATATGAATAATATGGGGCATTCGGGTTATTTGAGAAAGGGAAGTGAATGTGATGACTTGGTCTCACTATCCGAATATGGTGACTTGGTCACATTATCCGAATGTGGTGACTTTGGTCACATTATCCGAATGTGGTAACCGGTTACATTATCTCGAATGTGGTGTCTCATGACACAATTATCTGGTGGCTATGCCACGAATTTTATATGGCGATGAGCACGCCGTCATCGCAGTACCGCCGATGGTGTGTAGCGGATGGAGGTTGACTTAGTAGTCCCCGGTGTGTGCAGGATGGTACGGTGGAGTGTAGCGGATGGCGAACTAGGTTTGGGTTTGGGTTGCATCATTATTTTTACCTATTATATGAACATGTATGTGATATGATAATGCATGCCTGAAATGTTAATTCTTAGTGTTGGTTACACATTGAGTCTGTTGACTCACCCCGTTGTGGGCTTACTTTTCAGGTGACGACCAGTGATGGACCGGGCCGGCAGATGCTTAGTGGAGGCCATGCGAAGTTCAGTTTTCTTTTATTTGGACTATTTTACTTTAAGTATTTTGAATTTAAATTTTGGGAATTATTTGATGTAATAAGGCCTTAGTAGAAATATTTTATTCTGTTTTTATTTGTTAAGCTTACAAACCTTTATTTATTAAAAGATTAAGTAAATCAATTTTTTAAAACAAAGCCCAAACATTTTGTCACCTAAAGTAAAGGATTTTAACAATGAATTAAACTTGTTCTCAACTCAAGCCCAACCCAAAACAATCTTTCTTTCAAAACACACAAGTTTTTCCTAAGTAACAAAAGAAATTGAAAGTTTACACCGGGAACATACCAGATCCGGCCAAGGGTCGTGGGCGGGTTTGGGGTGTTTCATTTGGTATTAGAGCCAGTTTTAAACTCGGCCTTGGGTTTAAGGCCCAAAACGTTTTCAAAGTAAGCCCAAAAGGAATTTTCGAAAATTTTCGTGTTTTTTCGGCATGGCCCACTAAGTCTCCACCCACATCCACCGGGTAAGTACTCCGATCTTTTGTGTGATTTATATTATGATTTATAGAAGGGTAGAAATGGAACGTAGAATAGAGATTAAGTACTTGAACCCTAGGACTAGTGTACCCCAACAAATACATAAGACTTAAATATCTAATTAAATATCTAATTAAACAAACCTGTGTCTAAGTCATGAGAGCTAGGGTGTGGCAAACTGTTATGCATGTATAGGATTGGTTTCGGTGGGAGCTTGGTATTTAAGCAGTCCGTGTGACTCACCTCCTCTCCACTTGAATCCTACAGTGCGTAGCCTCGGTTCACCCTAACCAAGAGGACTTATACAGGTTAAACCCCTAACTAAAACCCGAAAAGGACTAGCCATATATTTTTATGAAAACCCTAGTTTTAAAAAGTCAACAAATTACCTTTTTGAAATTATGAAAATTATTATTTTGGAAAAACTTTCTAAAATTTTTAATTTATAAAAATTACAAAAATGCCCTAGTGGTAAAATTACAAAAATGCCATTGGTTTATGAAATTTCCAAATACCCGCAGTTCTTATCAAAATTTCATTACGTTATAAAATGTTCAAAACCCTAATTTGCAAAATGACAAAATACCACGATTTAAAAAAATTATGAAATTACCCCTACCCGCAAATTACCAAATACCTCGAGTTACAAAATTACGAAGCGACCCGATCTTCAAAAATTTTTGCAACAACACCGATTTGGAAAATAAATTCTCAAAAACAACCTCAAGTTTTGTAAATTCCAAAATATCCTTGATTTGTTAAGATTTACAAATTCACCCGGGTTAATTACCAAAATACCTTCGAATTTCAAAATTTTCCAAGATACCCCCGGGAATGCAAAAATTTCTAGAATACCCTTATTGACAAAAACATCAAGGAACCTTGTTTCGATAAATTCTAAAAATACCTCAGAGGATAAATTACATAAATACCCCGGGTAGTGGAAAAACAACAATAATGGAAACTACAATATTTCTCTGAATGAACGAAGGTTCATAATTGATTGATGGATGTATGAATATAAAGACTGTGTGCATGTATGAATACAAAAGAACCACTCCTAAAATTCTTTTCATAAAACTTCTTCGCGGTTAATCAGTGGAATAAAGAACTAATGCATAAAACTTCTTAATCAGATTAAATCGCGACGTTAGAAATGAGTTCTAAGGGATGTGAACTTAGAGATTGTGCCTGGAAAGTATGATGGTTCTATTAAGATCAGAGTGCGCAGCGTAAGCATAGTGCGCTGAGAAGGATTGTATGATGTTAGTAAGTAATTTCGAGGACGAAATTATTTTAAGGAGGGTAGAACCGTAACATCCTAGATTAGGGGTTATGCGTTTGTGCATAATTCATGAGTAGTAGGTTTTGGCGGTGTTTGGAAATGAATTAAGGGTTTTAAAATCCTAGGATGGAAGAGAAAGCTTTGGACAATTATTGGTTTTAAGTTAAAAACAAGTGATGTGGAAAAGTGGCAAGGACGCCACCTAAGGTGCAAGGGTTATGGCATCAAGTGAAGTACTTTGAAGGAAGAGGTTCGAATCCCATTGTGTGCATTTTGCTTAATCTTATGAAATAGCATGTTTACTATGATATGGATGTGTGGTGTGCATTTTAGAACCTTGGAAATGTAAGGAAATGTATGGAAATGTATGGAAATGTATGGAAATGTATAGAAATGTATGGAAATGTATGGAAATGTAAGGAAATGTATGGAAATGTAAGGAAATGTATGGAAATGTATGGAAATGTAAGGAAATGTATGGAAATGTATGGAAATGTAAGGAAATGTATGGAAATGTAAGGAAATGTATGGAAATGTAAGGAAATGTTAAGTTCAAAGTGAACATTTTGGAAACTAGGAAATGTAAGGAATTGATTTAGAAATGATTCAAAAGAGGAAAGTAAACATTTGGAAACTTGGAAATGTAAGGAAATGTCAAGTTTAAAGAGCCAAACGAAAATTTTGGAAACTTAGAAATGACCTAGAAATGTCGAGTTTTAAAGTTTAAAAGAGGAAATTAAGGCAAGGTGGCCTTAAGAGAAAAAAGTATGTGAAATTTGACACACAATTGGGCTTGGAAAAGTGGCTTGAGATGCCACTTAGGGCCTCTGAAATAGCGCCACATGCAAGTGTATTTGGGCTGTGGATCGAGTCACTTAGGAAGCAAATAAAAGAAGCAAAAAGCGAGAGAGGTGGATGGCATGTGGGCTCTTAAAGAGGAGTTTCATTTCCTTTAGAATTTCGCTAATTAGGAGATAATTGTTGGATTAATTCTTTTGATAAAGTGATAATTATCACATAGGAAGAGTGGTGGCCAAGTAGGGACTTTAGCCTAGTAATTTCGGCTATAAAAGGGAAAGAAGGCCATTCATTCATTCATTCACTCTTCCTTTGCGAATTTCTTAAGCAGATTCTCTCTCTCTCCGAAATTCTTACAGCTTTTATTCTTCCTTCTCTTTTCTTTCTAATTCCTCCAAAAGCGAAAGTTGTGAAATCATCATCTAGCCATAACCGAATCTCTGAAGGTTGAAGTGAAGGTGCAATCAATTTCTTCAAGTAAGGATAAGATCTCATTCGGTTTCATCCTTTTCTTTTAAGATTTGTCGAAATCTAGGACTAACCCCATTAATATCTTGTTGCGAAACTTTGAAGAGATCTTTTCGGATTTGTTTAAGTCAATCGCAAGAAGGAGAAGTTCTTTTCCGAAGGTACACCATAGGCAGCGTGTTCCTTAGTTATTCGTGAATTTCGGATTTAAAATCCACAAGGTAAGCACATAGGTATGTTCGCCAAGGCCTATTTTGGATATCTAGATCTATTTCATAATTGTTGAAAAGCCAAACTAACCTATGTAGAGATCCGGTGTTTGGTCGAATACAAGGAGAAGAATAACAAAGTTTTTGGATTTGAGTAATAAGCAAATCGATATTAAGGTAAGTTTTAGTACACAAATCCTACTAGGATTTGGTTTTATGGCGAATGAGTTTTTCATTAAATATTTAATATGGGCGAATGTAGGGAGTTAAAGGTCTAAGATCGAATTGGATTTCAAGTGAAATCGTTAAGCAAATCGGTGTGTACCTTACCCTAAGTTTTAATACGTTCATGGCTATGTTTTAAATTAAATGTGTTAATATGAAAGTGTAAGAACATGGCTAAGGTACCGTGTGTACCCTACACTATTCTTAATAGATTTATGGCTTAAACTTGATATATGTGTTAATATGAAAGTGTAAGAATGTGGCTAAAGTACCATGTTATGGTACAAAGTACTGTGCACGTTTTCCTACTCCTACTAGGATTACTGAAATATGTTATACTTAACATGTGAAAAGTGACATGAATGTGAATTTAAATATGATATGCATGATATGAATAATATGGGGCATTTGGGTTATTTGAGAAAGGGAAGTGAATGTGATGACTTGGTCTCACTATCCGAATATGGTGACTTGGTCACATTATCCGAATGTGGTGACTTGGTCACATTATCCGAATGTGGTAACCGGTTACATTATTCAATGTGGTGTCTTATGACACAATTATCCGTGGCTATGCCACGAATTTTATATGGGCGATGAGCACGTCATTGCAATGCACGCCTTCGATGGTGTGTAGCGGATGGAGGGTTGACTTAGTAGTCCCCACGGTGTGCGAGGATGGTACGGTGGAGTGTAGCGGATGGCTAACTAGGTTTGGGTTTGGGTTGCATCATTATTTTTACCTATTATATGAACATGTATGCGATATGATAATGCATGCCTGAAATGTTAATTCTTAGTGTTGGTTACACATTGAGCCTGTTGACTCACCCCGTTGTGGGATTACTTTTCAGGTGACGACCAGTGATGGACCGGGCCGGCAGATGCTTAGTGGAGGCCATGTGAAGTTCAGTTTTCTTTTATTTGGACTATTTTACTTTAAGTATTTTGAATTTAAATTTTGGGAATTATTTGATGTAATAAGGCCTTAGTAGAAATATTTTATTCTGTTTTTATTTGTTAAGCTTACAAACCTTTATTTATTAAAAGATTAAGTAAATCAATTTTTTTAAAACAAAGCCCAAACATTTTGTCACCTAAAGTAAATGATTTTTAACAATGAATTAAACTTGTTCTCAACTCAAGCCCAACCCAAAACAATCTTTCTTTCAAAACACACAAGTTTTTCCTAAGTAACAAAAGAAATTGAAACGGTTTACACCGGGAAACATACCAGATCCGGTCAAGGCTCGTGGGCTGGGTTTGGGGTGTTTCAAAAACGGTCGTAAACTAATATTTATAATTTTTGTTTCGTTAAACTATGAATGATTGATGATAATGATTTTTTAATTATATTTTTTAAAAATAATTCATGTAAAAAATTAATAGAAAAAAAGAAATGTAATTTCAACTTCACTTTCCTTTTTCTTAGCTTTTCTCCCAATTTAGGTAAGAGAAAGCCAGGGAAATGCAACTCCCTTGCCCAAATAGACGAATCTATCCAAACGAAGGAAAGGATGTTACTTTCATTTTCCTTTCCTTTTTCTAGTTTTATTACAACCCAAACATAATATAAATAAGCGATTTAATTATATATGCTTTTGTTATAAATTTAATTATATATAAAATTTGATTTTAATATATTTATATACATTTAAAAAAAGTTTAATAAAATTACCAAATTGTGATTTATTGGGTAAGTCGACATTTACCCAAAATTTATGAATTACATAAAATAACTATTTGTATATGTAACAAATAACTCAAAAATGATGTGGTGTTAGTTGTGTGTAAAATTAAATTAAAACTGAAATTTTATTATATATACTGTACAATTTTATCAAATCAACATTTATAATATAAATTTGAAATTTTGATTATATATTTTTATTAACCAACATAATTAACTAAAAAATTGATCTAAATTTATTTTATTATTCCATTTTTTTCCTAACCTTATTTTTCTATTACTATTTATAAATTTGAGTTTGTTTTACTGTTTTTTGAAAAATGGATTAATTTTTAGAAAAATTGAGATTTTTTATGTTTAAATGATTTTATGTAAAATATTTTTCGTTTTTTTTGAAAAATTTTTCTAAAAATTATTTTCTAAAAGTTGTTGCTAGTGAAACAAATACAACATTATTATATTTGTTACAAAATATTATTGTAGCATTTTCTTTTAATAATTGAAATTTATTTTATAATAAGATAATATTTCATAAATAATAAATATCATATATAAACTTAATAATAAACAATATCTAATTAAAACTTAATTTAAATTACATATATGAAAGTGGATAGTGACACATTAAAGTTGAAAGGGAAAATGAAGCTAAAATAATTTAAACAAATACTCATATTTATATAATTAAATAATTATATTTTATACTATGAAATATTTATTATTAAATATTTGTAATTTTTAATATATATATTTATTAATAAAATATTAATATAAATATTTTTCAATAATATATTAAGAATAGTTTTAAAATTTAAAATTATTATGTTTAAATTTATTATTAAAATAAAATTGTAATATTAAATAATTAATTATATTAATAAATATAAATAATTAAATATGTATTTTAATAATATTGAACATTATAATATTTGATATTAATATTTTTAAATTTTAAATAATAAATTATTATATATTATATATTACAATGCCCACTATCCTAACTAAGGTGGACAACTATTGTTTGACATGTGTCATATCCATTTTGTTGGCATGTGACAATTTTTATACAATTAATTTTAATCCCGCATCGACTAAAAATCATTCTTATAGCTCAACTTATCTTATAAATAAGTGTAAATTTTATTACTATTTTCATAACCTCCCTAGAAATTTTTTTAAGAAATTTATGAGAAAAACCTATAATTGAGAGAAATAACAATATTTCCATTGGTTTGAAAATAATCTAAAACTATAATTTATTTATTTTATTTTATTTTATTTGTCTAAAAGTTTTAATAAATTTTTCAATAAAATTTTTACATACTCTTAGATATAATTTAAGAAATTAAAGTCTCACATTTATCTTATAAATAAGTGACCTCAATTAATTTTTTCCCTCAATTAATTTTTTTCATACTTTTAGATATAATTCAAGAAATTAAAAGTTAAAACATTTACCTTAAATGGTTTTTTCATTGTTTTCATTAAAAGTTAATATTAATCAAAGAGAATACTCTCGTAGCACACTTTTTCATTATTTTCATTTAAAAGTTAATTATAATTCCACATTGACTAGAAATATCACTTTTCATTAAAAGAATTAATTTTAATTTTACATTGGCTAAAAAACAGTCTCATGCTCACACTTTCTCTATAAATAAGTGTCAAATTCTTCAATATTTTCATTAAAAAGTTCATTTTAATCCCATAATGACTAGAGAACACTCTTATATTTCATAATTATCTTATAAATAAATGATAATTTCTTCCTTATTTTCATAAAAAGAAAGAATTAATTTTAATCTCATATTGACTAACTCTCATAGCTCACTGCTTTGCTAATTTCATTAAAAAGTTAATTTTAATTTCACATTGGCTAAATAATACTTTCCTAGCTCACTTCTAAACTATTTTCCTTAAAAGTTAATTTTAATCTCACATTGGCTAGAGAATAATACCATAGCTCACTTCACTATTTTTATTAAAAAGTTAATTTTAATCCCATATTGATTAGATAACATTCTCATGCTCACACTTACCTTATAGATAAGTGTCAATTTCTTCACTACTTTCATTAAAAAATTATTTTTAATCTCATCTCATATTTATAATACAATACTTATACTAAGTATTTCAATTTTGCAAATAAATAGTGGTAATTCCAATACAGTTCACTTAAAGTCAGTTATGTGTAATTATTTTGCATATAAAAATATGAATTAATAAAATGAATCTTTTAACTTAAATATAATAAACTCCTACTTCTATATACAAATTTTAACTTATACTATTATTAATTAAACACACATTGATTGTTTTATAATTATAATTAATATTATCATCTGTATATATTAAATTATTAAAATTTACTTTTTAAATAATTTATTATTAGTTTCAAAATTTGACAAATTTTCGAAACTCTTAGGTAAAAATAGTATATTATATATTACAAGGTTCTTAAATTTCTCATTTGTTCACATCCTAAAATTTGACATGTGGTAAAGAAAGGAAGTATTTGTGGAGGAAAATGCAAAATAAACCTCTCCACTTTTTTTTTATAATTATTAATTATGTTCAAATGATTAAAAATAATAATTACAAAATAGATTGACGAGTATTAAAGAGAAATGAAGTTAGACATTCTAAGGGTTATGAAATCGACAAAGTGATCTCCCTTGATTCAATTTAATTTGTATTTTTAATTTTTAGACTGAAATTTTTGAGACTTTAGTCGTTATTGATGACATGTCAAGTGAAAAAAATGAATCATCAATCTATTTTAAAAATTGAAAATACAGGCTGATCATAATCAAAAGCTGAACTAAATTGAAGGAGATAACTTTGTTATTTCATGTCCTATGAGGATGTGTAACTTCATCTCTCTTCAATACTCATCAATCTATTTTGTGTTCAACTCCTTTTGAATCATTCGATGTATAAACTTTTGTATTTTTTAATACATATGTTTTGGTTTTTTATTTATACTTCATTTATGCTTTTTAGATATTTTAAAATAATTTTTATCATTTGTAGTCAAAAGTGAATTTTAAAATATTTTTAACTTTTAGAATTAGAATTAAATTAACAAATTTTGTAAATATTCATGACTAAATTTATTGAATCTATTAGAAGTAGAACTAAATAACAAATCTTGTAAACATTGATGGTTAAATTTGTGAAATTTTTAGATTTAAGATCTAATTAATAAAATATGTAAGTATTAAAGGGTTAAATTTATTATTAAGTCAATAAAAGTAAATTTTTCATTAAGTATTTAAGGGTGAGTGACTAAAATTTTAAAATGTAAAAACATTAATGATGAAATTGAAAGGGTGAGAAAAATATAATATATATAAAAAAATGACTTGAGCTTTGAAAAGGACTTATAAGAGAAGAAGTTCATGAAATAAAATTTAAAAATATTATCCGTAAAATAATAGCATCTATTTTCAATATTTCTGACTAAAAATATTAATTGATTACATGACATAATTTGTAGGATAAAAGACAAAATTAAAACACAACATAAACTAAAACAACGACACTGATTGTCCATAATCTATGTATCAAAAATTTAAATCCAGTTGGGTAATTCCCGAGAAGAAAAAATCCATGTAAATATATACATATATTAATAGAACTCACGGGTTGTGCATCTTTCAAGCTCAAAATCACGGAAAATTCTGGTAACAAGAAAAGAAAAGAAAAGAAAGAAAGCTCCTACTATACTAAAAAATATCATTTTTCGTTGTGTCGCTTTTCAAAACTCCTATCAATACCAAAAAGAAAAACCCTCCTATAAGTACATGGTTTTTGCACGTTAAAATTCGAGAGAGAGGGACTGTGAAAGATGTACAAGTCGAGATTGCAAGAGCTTTGCCAGAAGAAAGCATGGAGGTTACCAGAGTACAACGTCACAAAACAAGGCCAAGATCACAATCCTCGATTCGAAGCTACCGTGGATGTAAACGGCATGTCGTTTCAGTCTCAGAATCCGGCCAAGTCTTCCAAGGAAGCCCAAAATGACGCCGCTTATCTCGCTTTCCTTCATTTCACTGCGCCCCCTCTTCCTGATCCTGGTACCATATTTTAATTTAAGAATAAGCCAAACCCATTTTTCATTTTCTCCAGTTTCTGTTAACAACTGTTCATGCTAGTGTTTTCAGAAACTTTTAATTTTTTGTTTTATAGGGAAATGCAATTTCTAGGAAGCCAATCTGTTTTATCTATTTCCCCCCGTTTTATTGTTATTTTCAGTTGTTTTTATGTTAATTTTCTTTCTTTTTATTTGGGTTTCAGTTGATATTTATTTTGATATTTCATTGTCGTTTAGAGTAAATGCAGAGCACAGCTATCGATGAAATGGATTTCGCCATTTCCGTTTAATGGTGAAGTCGATTTTTGTCTTTTTTTAAGAATCATATGCTACAATTGTCCCTTTCCATGGGTTCTTAACTTAGAGGAACTGGGAAAAGGAAAGAAACTTGACAGTTTGAAATTTCTGAATTCGGACAATTTGAAGTCTGAAAGAATCGGTTTATATGCTCAAATAAGCGTTATGAGGACCTCAAAAACTATGTTCATAACTGTTTATGTTCAAATGGGTGCTCTGAATGCTAGACTATCGTGCTCGTCAGCAAAAGTTCGATGGCCTTGTCATATAGCTTTCATAACAAACTATTTTGATTTTATCCTTTAGGCAAATAGTGTGGGCTTTTGATGCACCTAGAAAGTAATTGTTTTGATTTTATAAGGTCAGTGCTCTTTCATTGATTTTTCACTCTAGAATGTGCTGATAAGAATTTGATCATAAAATTGTTGTTATATGCACCTTCAGCTTTTTAATTCTTTTGTATGACTTCGGGAACCAGTACATGTTTTACTTTTATAGAACTTTTGGAAGTTTTCTTTTTCTTTTAATTTTTATTTTCCGCCTTCCCTTGTCAACGGTTTAATTAAATTTATGATGCATATGTACTTTAGATTCTGTGATTCTTGCAGGTTCTTCAAATGCAATTGCAAATTTTGATAGTAATACTGCTAACAGAAGCCTGCAACCAGAAAGACAAGAAGCATGTCGAGAATCTCATGTCAGTGACTGTGCTTCTATTTGCAACAATAATGAAAAATTTAAAGGTCAGAAAACTTATGTTGTATACGAACATGCCTAATGTTTTACCAACTCAAACCAAAAGAAAAATCGCATAGCTTGTTTGTTTAATTATTACGTAAAAGATGATTATTTGTTGTCCATGTTCCTATTAGTAGCCTTGTGCACTTCTCTTACATGTCCCAGCATTCATAACCTCTAATAGTGCTCAAAATTATGCTCTTCAAGTCCAAAACAAAATGTCAACTTGGTCTGAAATCGAAATCTTCTTTTCTCCCCAGTTTATGTAAAAATATATTCTGCAGTACATATATTGTTCTAATGGTAAACCGGGCTGAGAGACAAGCCTTGTTGCTTGCACAACAGCCAACAGAGAAAAAAAGTTAAATTCATGCCTAATATTAGGTTCGTTGTTAATCAAAACCTGACTTGGTCGGACATGGGTATGTTATTTTTCCCCCCTAATCTTTCTACATATTTGGAGGATCCTTGGAACATCATATTCCGATACCCTTATCTGGATATGTGTCGGATATGAAGAGTTGGAGCAACATAGATTACAATTGAGCTTTAGCTTATATATTTGCAGGGTGCCGCTAGCTATCTTCATTCATTTTCTCTTCTGGAGAATGTAGCTTATCAATTTGCTTATTTTGGCTTGATATTTGCTTCATGTTTAGCTTTGAGGCTTATATTGAAAACAATTTAAATTTACCATCTCAAACATGACATCAATGAGTTGAACTAAGCATAAGTTCCATCGGAGTTGTTTTAGCTCTAGCTAGCTAATTATGTCATTTGCGCCGAGTTTGACTCTTCTGACTTTAGTTGATTGGGCTGACATAGAAAGTCTGCTATTCTGTTTTAGAACGCTCATTGTGCACGTTGGAGCCAATTAAGAGTTAAACAAAGTAAAAATACTGCTGATTAGAATGGTAGTCTCACTGGAACATTAAGGAGGCTGTTAGATTCGGGTTGCTTGGCATTCGACATATTGCTTATGGTCCATTAGTAGACCTCTTTCCACATTTGGATTCTCAATGAATAAATGTTTGTCTATGTTTTGATTTTTCATTTATGTTTACCTGTTCCTTTACTGTAGTTTCATGCTTCTGAAATCTGTTATTTTAAACCCTTGGTTGAAAGAAAAAGCTCATTAGCCAAAATAAAAAATATGAAATCCTTAGTATTTCATGTGTTTCCTTTGTTTTTCTGATTTGGAATTGTTAGCTTATAGATATGCAACACTTCTACAAGAATTTGCTGCAAAATTATGCTCAAAAGAGAAATGTTAGCCGACCTGTATATTCTTGTGAGGTTGAGGGTCCACCTCATGCAAGTCGCTTTAGGTGCAAGGTCACTATTGATGAGAAAACCTATGATGGTTTGGAGTTTTTTCCAACAATAAAGGAAGCTGAACATGCAGCTGCAAGAGTTGCATTATCATGTTTGGCACCAGATGCTATTGAAGAAGTCCAGGTTACTGATTAATGGAGTGTTTTTGTCTTTGTTGTTTTACGCATTTATGATATTTTTAAAAATGTTCAGTTGTGAATCTCTAGAGCTTGAGTTTTTGCCCTTTGTATGTTTTTTTTCTTCCTCAGGAAGACTCTAGCTTATTCAAGAACCTTTTGCAAGAATTAACGCAGAAGGAAGGTTGTCCTCTACCAGTTTACACCACAACTAGATCTGGAGAAGCCCATGCATCAATGTTTGTTTCCAGTGTTGAGGTGAAAGGAGAGGCTTTCACTGGACAGGGAGCAAGAACCAAAAAGCAAGCTGAGTTTTTGGCAGCAAAAGTTGCATACACTAAGCTTAAAGAGTGTACGTCTTCTATCCTAATTTTTTTTTTTATCAAAAAGCAAAGAGAAAAAAGAAAGATCCCTTTTTCACCAATTTGTTGATTGTCAATCATGTTCTGTTCGAACTGAATGGTGAATTGACTTTGGAGATGGGAAATACAATTTGTTTGACATGTTTACTCTAAGGGCATAAATTTTCAAGTGCCATGGCATGCAGTTCTCAATTTTATTGTATTGGTAGTAGAGAAAGATGATCTGTGTATCATGTGCTTGCTAGTACGAAACTGAAATATCATCTATAATACTATGGATTAATTTTCCGGGATAGATGAGATCTTAAGTCTAAAATTTTCTCTCTAAATGGAGCTTGGTAACTAGTTTCTGAAACCCCATGTGTTTCCTGTTCTGGGACCACAAGGTTTTTACGAGCCTGGAGATTTGTAATTCTATAATCTTTTGAGTTTTATTTGTATCAGTATGTTAATCTCTGGTCTGTGTATATGAGTGAGTGTTATGGTCGGTTCTGAAATTTTCCCTCCAGTCCTGAGTAAATATAGTCCTTAAAACTTTGCTTTCATTTTCAGGCAAGTCAAAAAAGGTCCCAACAAACATAACTCCAGCCTACCATGAGCAGGAAGTGCATGTAGTCTCATCTTCACACTCGCCAACAAATGTCAATGCTGGTACTGAACAAAATCTTGGATCCAAATCCGGTTCATTGCTTAGTTCAAGCTCAACTTTAGGGGCAGATCGGCAGGATGATCGAGGTGATTTTTCTTATGGAAACTTCTATCCTTTAATATCCAATTCAATTATAAGTTTATGGTTGACAAGTTCCTCAAATTGCATGCCAATAATTTTTATTGGTTCCTTAGCTTTGTAATGGTTTATCTTTTCTAGAAGCTTTTATGTTTGCAATGGCTGATAGTCAGCGTTGATATAAGTTAGTTCTTCAATTTCTAGGTAGATAAACCGTCAAAGCCTACATAAAACGGGTACATTGAGAAGCAAATAGCAATTTTCGTTAGTAGATATGATTATTGTTGCTCTGACTCTTTGTTTTTTATGAAGTCCCTATGTTCGAACAACTGTGTTCAACATGGTTACATGAGGATATAATCCCTTTGAGGATCATATCTGTGTGAGATATAACCGACACTCACAAGTAACATGCTATCATGTACGTTTTTTATTTGTTTGCATGGAAGAGTGCAGGGGGGGCGTGGGAGAGGCAAGTGCCTTTTCCCCAAAAATGGTAAATTTATTGTTTAGCCCTTTTAAAAATGGTAAGATATTAAGTTTAAAAACTAGTAAAATTGTATTTTGTCTCTCTGGCTCTAGAAGAAATTTCGGGTTTCACCCCCTGATGAATGCAAACATGCGTGCAGACGCAAACCTACTTTTCACATTTGAGTAGAGTGAATCTATTCTTTGGTAGTCAAACTGTTTGGCAAGCTGTCTGAATATTAGCTTCTGACGTATATTTTGTTAAAGCCATGTTCCTCGTAACATTTTCACGTGGATTGATTGCAGTTAATGCAACATTTATGGATCATCACTCTCTTCAATTCCCACAACCAGAGATGACTACTGATTGGGAAAGTAGTCCATCCTCACCCATTTTGTCTGATCATCCTCTGCCGGAAGATAACCCCTCAACAGCTAATATTCCGTCTAATCACTGGGTGACAACAAATTTAGTTGAGGATTCAATGAAGCAGCATGTTGAAATGAGTAGCATATCTTGCAACAGGATCATAGTTCGTCCACGGGTACCGAACATGAAGTTTCCTGCAGGTAGCACTGTTCTGCCAATGAGTGACAATGTTTGGGTTGCCGCAAAGCTTGGATCTGAACCAAACCAGTGACTTTCAATGAACCTAATATTTACGGTTTAAGCGAGCGGGTTCTTAACTAGAATTATGAGCTCTGAAACGAGTTTTCATATGTTTGTATTTGTTTGCAACCATAAATTTGCTCATGACTTGGACAAGAAATGAGATGAGTATGATCTTTTTAAATTATTAATAAAATAAGATCGTATCCCATATATTCTAAATTTGGATAACTTAATGTTTTAGCAATGCCTCATGTCTGAAGGGATCGGAAATTCATGATTTTTATTTTTATTTATTAATGTTCTAAAATAAATGTTTACCTGTTTGATGCTTGTTATTTTTTCCAATTTGTTCAATGATGCATCGTTTGATTGCTAAGGCAAAGTTAAAATGATTCCTAATAACATTAGGAATAAGTAGTCCAGTGTTTGGTAGGGTAAAAGTAGTAGTCTAGTGTCTGGTATTGGTGGGCTAAAAGTGAGTCATATTATGTTTTGTTGACTTTATTAAAAAATGAATAATTAATTTTTATATGTTAAATAGAGTAAATTGATTATTATTGTTAAAAAAAATCATCTATCTATATTGTTAAAAATTGACTTGGTTGATGGAATAATAAACAAGTGACATGTGGTGTGTCATGTGCATCTTATGTTGATATACAAGGATCAACTTTTAAAAGTAGAATTGAAAGTAATTTTTAATAGAAGAATCACTTTGCTATTTGATTTTATGTAATATTAATTTACCCATTTTTAAAGTAGGATGGATAAAAATGCAATTTGACCAAGCTTGAACATTTGTCACGTGACTAGACCTTTTGTTTGGCAAATCGCGTGGCTTTAGGCGATTTTTTGGGTTTAAATCTGACTAAGTTTTACTTTTGAAAACTGAGAATTCTTGTAGAAATTCTCAAATGCACCGAAGCAAAGTGGAAACAAACTCTGAAAAGGAATAAGCTACGGACAAAGCAAAGCCACAAAAAGAGAATGCATACCAAGTGTTTGAGAAAATGCTCTCAATATATTAACTCAGAAAGAATGAAGTGATTACAAATGAAGGGGGAGACCTCTATTTGTAGTTGAGCTCCCCTAGATCCAATGGTACATATTGAATTACATCAATGACTGAAATTAGTTCCCATCTACAATAAGAGAGTCCTAAGGGATTTAAATTCTAAACATGTTTGTCCTTTAGGATTTACAAGAATTATCCTAATAAAACACAATTTACTGGAGTGTTTCAATTCAACCAGGATTCAAGTAGATAGGCTTATGCTTATATTTCACAAATCGGGCCAATTCAAGTGGGTCGAATGAGCCTCACTTCATTTGTTGACCTCTATGGGATATTCCATACGTATTGGTTATGGGCTTTGATCCGTGCCTTGTGACATTCTCCCTCACCTATTCTCACGACGCGCTCATCGCGTCCTCGGAATGACACTGATTTGACTCATCTTGGAACGATCTCGATGCCTCGACTGATTCTCCACTAGTATCTTTGTTGGGTAGTTTCGCTCCTTAGAACATTTGACTTGGCTTATGTCTCTGTTGTCGCCTAACTCAAACTATATTTCTCTCTTGTACATTTCAATCGTAAGAGGCCACCACTCTTACTTGCCTCCATTGTGACTTGCTTCAATTGAGATCCTCTTGATTCGCACAAATAAGTTTAAGTATGCCCATATTGAACACTGGGTTCATCTTGAGTCTAGCTACTAACTCTGGTTTGTAATCCCCTCAGCTTACTTTAAAACTAAGCTTGTTTTGCAGGAATGCACTGCACTCCTTCGTCAAGGCTACTATCTCAAACTCTTTAAGACTTCTCTTTTTGGACAGAATGTCCTTAATACATTTAACGTAATTTGGCATTTGCTCAAGGGCTTCCACCAACGGAATATTGATATGAAGTTGCTTGATTACGTCTAAAAACTTTTGAAGTGGATTTCTTGCTTTCACTTCTGAAGTCTTTGAGGGTGGGGTGGTGAAGGATTCTTAATTTGTGCTGGACAATTCTACTACGATGTTTTTTCTGCATCTGACATAGGTGTTAGTTTATCAGAATTGACTGGTTTAGGGTTTACCTGATCACAGTCCACAGAATCTGGTTTTTGTGAAGTTAGAGTTTCAACACTTGGTTGAACTTCCTCTTTATCTTGAGCATTAGTGGGCTATCTTTGACAACTTTGGGCTCTAATGTCCTTCTTGTAACACCCTTTACCTGACTCGATTGCCAAATCTAGGTATCGAATGCCATAACAATTTGAATAACTTAACACATATCTATTTTGATATGAATATATACTTAGACAATTTATGCCTTCAAATTACTTCCTGAATCTATACACACATCATATTAGTTCCAATTTCTTACAACCTGACACTTTTAATGATGCAACAGTTATTTAAAATTTATAATTAGACCCCATATAGACTCAGTCAACTTCAACCCTGAGGCATCACCTTTGTGGGTGCCCCTCTATATACATGAATAGCTACTGTGCATTATATAAATCCAACGGACTCTGGCTTGGTCCCTCTTGAATTTTGAGTATTTATCTAACTCGTATTCAAGCAGTAATTTTAAAAGTTCAAAAGAACTTAGTGAGATCTGTACATAAAGTTCATGTAAGACAGCAAAAATTTTAAAAAATTGAAATTTCTGGCTCAAAATAAACTCCCTGAATTTCATAGGAGAATTTGCAAACTTAGTTGGCAAGGCCAATGCCTTATACATTCTGTGTCATTTATTGGTGGACATACACCTTGGTTTGGTCATAATCGTGTTCTCTCATGGATCTTATCCCATTTATCATTGTTTCAAATCCCTAATACTCATATTCATTACTTCTGCCTGGGAATGCTTGGCGTTAACCCAAATAATTGCTAAAACTGCGGTCCTTACAAAATACGATCTCTTTCTAGTATCCTCTTTTCCTTACAGAACTAGTGCCCACGATGCAACCCCATAGTACCCGCTCTTTTAGCCCATTCCTTTAAGATGCTTCATTAGAGATGTGATTCCCAATGTACTATATGCTACTCAGGTAATTCGTGAAGGTTTCTATCTTAGGTAGATCCATAAAATCTTTACCTTGTTTCTTGGTCTTAATAGACTTCCTGTTTTCACTATTCTCTAGAGGACTTTATTGATAATTCAACCTTGAGCTGGCATTTCCTCTCATGAACAGGGGCGAAGCCAAAACAAATTTTTAGGGGGACCGAATAAAATTTTAATTTTTTATAGTCTATATATTTATAATTTTTAAAGGATTAAATCGAATTTTTATAATTTTAGGGTGGCCAAAGTACAATTTTACCTTTACTAATTTAAAATTTTAAAAAAATTCAGGGGCCTAAATTGAAAATTTCCATTTTAGGGGGGCCAGGGCCCCTGCCTGTCCCCCTGTATCCGTCTTTGCCCATGAAGACTTTGGTTGGTCTAGCTAGTCTTTCAACTTCCTTTTTTTCGACTTACAAATTAATACCGTATCCCATTATAGCCTATTCTGTATCTGCTTAAACAATGTGGGATTCGTGGCTTCCCTAACGGACTCTCATTGATGTACATTACATTTACTTCCTTATCTAAGGAGTCTCTCCCTCCTTTCACCCTAACTAGGTTGAAACGCTTCTTTGGCTCCACTCATCCTCGCCTATGGAAAATTCTCTCATTATCCTACTAGTCTGTATTCCCCAAATGCACCAAGTTCATTCACTCTTGTGATTTATTGCACCTGTTACCCTACGACTTCTACTTTATACCTTGACAGGTCTCTTGCTACACTATTTTATGGACTTCGCATGTGTAACCCCATGTTTTACGTCCTGATAGACTACCACGTGTTTACTATCTCAACATAATCTTTATGTTGCCATAGTCAAGCTATAGTCTTACACATGTGACCCCATGTTTAATGTCATGGCAGACTTCCTTATGTTTATTATCCTGACGAACTCTATATGTTTCCATAGTTGAGCTATGGTCTTACACCTTAAACCTCCTCTGAGGTGTCACCCTAAAGGACCTAATAACCATTACCATGGTGTCACCTTGAAGGACCTTATCACTGTTGCGGTGTCACCCCATAGAGCCTACTGATAATCGTGACGATTTTACTCTATGGAACCTAATAATCGTCTTCACGGTCATTCTAAAGAGCTAGATATCTATTCCATGATGTCGCCCAAACTCCTTTGATTTCCCATTCAATCTGCCCATTACTCCATTATGCCTCAGTTTTAACCTTTATGCTCGAACACTCACAGTGTCCTCTCCACAAGGCACGAAGCTTCACACATCACGATTTTCATCCAACAATCCTGGATGGCGGTAAATGAGAACTCCATTTCCCAACCATCCACCCAATCCTAACTTCATCTAACCCGTCAATACTTTTCGCTCCACACTCTACAATTCATAAGTACGCATGGACAGTCATGCAACTTAATATTGCACATACATTACACAAATTAAATTATAATCAATTTAATAGCCATATAATAGGAAACAAACACCTAGCAAAAGATCATGTAGTTGTTATATACACATCACACTTTTTCATCTAGCACACACACACACACCATGAACTCAGACCAACTCAGCACATATCCAACGCCGTTCATGCAAGCAACATAACATCATTCTATCACCCAACAAGCAAGGTATAGAGTCTCACCTAGATTCCTTTATCCTCATCAGCTTATCTTGTTCAAACGCCACAACCTTTTTCATCGTGATAGCGTTTTCCCCAATTTCTCCACTCCCAGACTTTAATCCACATGACAGCTGCAACATGTTGAGCATCCTTCAGCTATATCCTCTTCTTTTTTAGAACAACTAAAGAAGATAGTGCTACAATAGAAATTTGTAAATAGAATTGAGAAAATTCTATCTCCATGCACACCTATTTGGCATGATTTTCACTAACCAATACAACCATTCATCCTTAATCATTTTGTCTCCCACTATGGAACTAGTCGATTCTAATCTAACTAAACTAGAATTGAAATCCAATTATTTACTTGTTAGTCAATAAATTTCCCAAAGTTTCAAGAAAAGCCCACTAACTTTCCATGAGTTCAATTAAGTCTCCAAAATTCCTCGAAATTAGAGTTTACTTAGAAATTCGAGTGTGATACTTTCGCTTCGTAGAGTAATTTCTTTGCAATGCTTCTTACCCAAATTTCTTGGATTTTTCGTGTCATTAGGCAAAGTACCTTGTGGTCTATTTCGAAGTTCAATAGCAAGTTGAACCATTTGGTTCTTCAAATTTTTCAAAGTGGCTGCTTGGCTTTAGATCAAGGCATCATTATTTTCCATGTACGCCTTTAACAAGTTCTCCAAACTATTGAAGGATTTAGCTTATGGTGGTTTGTGAACTTGTTGGGTAAATCTTGGCGGCACATGCTACTGGGTCTACCTTTTGGTTACCTCTAAGAAAAGTTCGAGTGGTTTTGCCATGATGGGTTATAAAATTTGGACTGTGGTCTCTGCCCACCTCTATTCTCATGTAATACCTAGATTTTGGGTTTGATGGATAATTTTCAAACAAGTTCCCGTCTCCACAGTATACACATAATATGTGACCCGACGTCAAATGTAGTATTAATTTCAGTCTATTTTTGCACTTAATGAGTTTATTTTCTAGCTAATTTAGTATTTAATATTGCATTTATGGTATTTAGTAGTTAGGATTAAAATTTAGTAAAAATAAGTGTTTTTAACACATTTTGTGAGTGTTGTGACCTATTAGGCCGACATAGGCCTTAGGTAGTTTTAATTTGTGTAAATGAGTGTGTAGGATGATGAATTATAGGCCCAATGGAAGTAGGAGCAAGCGACGAGTGATGCACTAGCTTCCCAAGCTGTCAAAGCATGAAACAAACCAAGGAAGCCATGAAACATGTCTCGCGTTGCGCCATAGATGGTGTATGGGGCAACATAGGTCATTGTGCATCCCAAGTATATCAAGGCTATTTTGGTTTGCACAATCAACTTTATATGAAGACTTAGGATGTGTCGAAGGCGTAATTCGGGCTACCAATACTCCGATAAATAGAACTTTAGGGGTTTGATATAACTAAGTCATTTTAGACACCTTCAAAAACCCTCGTAGTTTAGGAGTAGCACTAAACTTAGTTTAACGGATATCATCTTGGATTGAAACTCTTGTTCTTATCTCTTGGAATTGGTTTCGATCCAAAAGTTCTTTCATTTAATTGAAGTAATCAATTTATTTCTTTTTTACAAGTAACGATATTCGTTATTCCAATCGATAGATTATCTATTCCGTTCTTCAATCGACATCAAATTAGGATTATTCTAATCTCTTTTCTCTTTTGATTCAATTGTGTTCTTTACATGTTTAATCAATTGAGTTTGATATCATGAATAACATGAGTGGCTAGATCCATTAAGGGATATTAATAAGTGGATAGGGATGTGATTAATAGAGGATTTAGGGTTTTCTGGTAGGATTAGTTAGTTTAAATTATGCGTTCCTAAACCCTAGGCTTGACTACCCTAGGAAGTAATCATAGGTTAAACGAGATCGAGAGATAAGTTTGGCCGAGTAAATCGTAGTTTATCCTGGTTGAGAAAGTGAGGTCGGAGATAAGTGAGTATAAACCAATTGATTAATTAGTTAGAAATCGGGAGGTAATACTTGGTTAATTGATAGCTAATCCACCCTAAAACCCTAATCCAGAGTTAATTACAACCCATGAAATGAGTTAATTTTCCTGATTGATTTTATCAATTTAGTTATTTGTTTATTATATCGTTTATATATTTTAATCATTTAATATTTATTATTCATCTATTTTATGATCTGTTGTAATAAATGATTTAATTACTACTATTTAAACTTATTATTATAAAGAGATTTTCAATAGATTTATTCCATCATCCCTTGGGTACGATTCTCAAATACTTCTCTGTGTTCCGTTGAAAACAAAAATCCTATATTACAATTTGAACCGTATACTTGAGGACACCGTCGATTTAGTTTCTTATATTTTTTGTGTGATATTTTTACTCTAAATGATAACACGTTTATAGGCAGTCAAGTTGTTGGTGCCGTTGTCGAGGAGGTTTCAGCATTAAGTCTTGAAAATAGCATCACAATTAATAAGATAAGTACGAAAGTTAAAGGAATATAGATATGATAATACATTTGTTTTATTTTAGTATTATTTAATAAATTTAGCGAAGGGACACGATGTCAACTCTAATGGGTAGAACTAAATTTGATACAAATTGGCTGAAGCCTAGTATTGCCCGACCAGTAATGAATACAATTCTATTTGAGATTAATCCCTCTTTATTGACATGGTTATCAAATATATTCAAGTTAATGATGAATCAACCATGGGCCCTGTAGCTGTTTTGAAATGGTTTGAACAAATATGTAGCATGGTATGCTATGTTGGAGTTTCAGAAGAAGCAATCAAGTTACTGCTAATCCCTTTTGCCCTTGAAGGCAAGATACGAGAAAGGTTAGAAGTGTTACCTCCGGAAACTATTACAAAATGGTAAGAGTTTGTGCAATGGCTCTTACAAAGGATCATACCCATACCTGTGATGTTAAAGACAAATGAGGAGTCATTACAATTTAAACACAGTCCCATCGAAATGCTTGGTTAAGCATGGGATAGATTCAAGATAATTGTATGAAAGGCTCTTAGGGTGGTATTTATACGATATTCAATTACAACATTTTTTATGCAGGTTTAGATCAGGATAACAAAGAATAATGTGATGTAATGGTTGGAGGAAGTGTTTGGTCAAAAAATGCTCAAAAAATTATTATGCTCCTCGAAATAGTAAGCAATAACGATTATACTTGGAGAAAAATAAGAGAAATAGAACTAGCAGAAGAAGTAATGAGAGTCGATGAGGTAAAAGAAGACAACAAGGAAGACACAGAAGAAAAAATAAGCGAAGATGAAAATTGCATTTCAAATGTTGAAGAAATCCTAGAAGACTGATTTTTTGAGAAATTGCTCGAGAACAGTCGGAACACATCTATCAGTCGGACTAGAAAAGACACGATTTAGGGCCTAGTCGGGATAGTGGTGCGAGGCCACGAACCCGAGGTGAAATTATGAGTTTTTCAAGTTTATGCCATGTTTGCACGTTAGTATGAAAGTTTTGTAAAGCAATTTTATTAAGTTGAGGTCAATTGGTCCAAAAAGGACTAAATTGCAAAAGTTGCAATATATGAGTTTCTAGAAGCTTTTTGCATGAAATAGCTTTAGAATAATAATTATGAGCCCTTAAATAGCAATTTTCCCAAAATTTAATTTTTGGACAAAATTGGCCTTAAGAGACTATTATGGAAATTTTTAAGAGGAAGGGCATTTTGGTCATTTGGCCTCATTAGTGATTAAAATAGGATAAAGATGAGAAAAATTCACTCATCTTCTTCCTTGTTGCTGCTGAAAATTGGGAGACACCATAGCTAGGGTTCTTCATTTTTTTCAAGCTCATAGTAAGTTCATCTTAGCCCCGTTTTTAATATTCTTCGTATTTTTGAAGTTCTCGTATTATGAATTAGCTAATTTTAGCTATAAAATGAGCTAAGATGCATGTTCAAAAATCTACCCTTGAATGACATGCTTGTTAAATGATGTTTTATGGAAGTTTAAGAGAGTTTGATGTTAGATAAACATCTTTTCCTTAATGAATTTCATGAAAAATGGTAGTAGGGACCATTTTGTAATAGTTATAAAATTGGTCATACCTACTAGAAATAGTGAGAATTGATGATTGTTATAGAAGAGAAAATGATTCAGTTGAGCATGAAGTTTAAGAAAGTTGCATGAAAATCATTTTACGAGAATTGGGGCAAAAGTGCAAATATTAGAAAGTATAGGGGCAAAATAGTAATTTTGCCAAAGTATGAGTTATGAGTCAATTTAGTCAATATGGTTTTTAAATGATCTATTTATGATTATAGATCAAGAAAAATGAAGCCGGATCGAAACCGAGGCAAGAACAAAGTCGAGGACTAAATTGCACATCTACATACATTTTGTATATTGAGGTAAGTTTGTATGATTTCTAAGCTTTATGATTATTATCATTAAATTGCTTAATATAATGTACAATAATTGTATGAAATGATCATGTTATGTTCAAGCAAGAAATCATGATGATAAGTACGAGCAAGTCCCGATGGGAGATGAATTTCCAGGATACTCGATCTACCAGCAAGTTATCATGTAAGTCCAAGGCAAGCTTGGCATACAAGATATCATGATCAAGCTTGGCATTGATCAAGTTAGCAAGCAAGTTATCATGTAAGTCCAAGGCAAGCTTGGCATTGATCAAGATATCATGTAAGTCCAAGGCAAGCTTGGCATTGATCAAGTTAGCATAGTTATCATGTAAGTCCAAGGCAAGCTTGGCATTGATCAAGTTAGCAAGCAAGTTATCATGTAAGTCCAAGGCAAGCTTGGCATTGATCAAGATATCATGTAAGTCCAAGGCAAGCTTGGCATTGATCAAGTTAGCAAGCAAGTTATCATGTAAGTCCAAGGACTCAAGCTTGGCATTGAGTATGTTATCAAGAGCAAGACTTCATATAAGTCCATGTCAAGACATGGCCGTGAAACCAAGATGAGATAACCCATGTAAGACCATGTCTAGGATATGGCTTTGGCATCATATTATGTGGGAAGAGATTTAGTATCCTCGGTTATTCACAGAAATTCATCGGGCAAATGAGTAAGCTAAAAGAAGATAGCAAGAAAGCTAAGAAAGTAAAGTTAGTATCAAGATGAAGTTAGATGAAGTTGAGTATTATTCATGTTGTGAATGAGAAAGTAGATATCATGATTATTGTTATTATAGTATACTGATCAATGTGATCAAGTGATACAGGTATCATGGTTACCTTACAAGTATGATAATAGTAAGTGTCATGAGACATGTAAGAATCTATATGAGTAAGTAAGCTCTTTAGCTGAAATTCATGATACCATTGTTTATGTGAAATGGTTTATATTAAGCAATGATGATGCTATGAGTTGTTACATGCAAACTTACTAAGCTATATGCTTACGTTATGATTCTTTCTTTCTATGCAGTCCGCCAAGCTAACTCGTGGATCATTAAAGTCGGAGCTCGCAACACACTATCAACTCTTATTTTGGTATAGCCAAGTTACTTTACTAAGTATGGCATGTATAGGAAACATTCATTTTGTGGACATGTTTTAAGAAGGGCCTTTGTAAAGGCTATCAAGTTTATTATTCTTTTGTATATGGCTAAGTGATTGGCCAAATTTGACTAAGCATGTATGTTTATTGAGATCAATGAAGCATGTAGTATTATTCATAAAATTGGGTTGTTATTGCATCGTTGAATTGTGTATGGATATGATCTTCATTTCAGGGTGGCTAACGGCTTGGTAAATAGCCTGTAAGTGCCCACACGGTTGGACACACGGGCGTGTGTCAAGACCGTGTTAACCCTGCACCTTAGTATTATTAATCATAATAGGCCACGGGCAAATCCCACGGCCGTGTGTGTATGCCGTGTAAGACACACGGTTTGGACATGGGCGTGTGCCCAGACCATGTTAATTTAGTCAGTATATCAAGGATTAGCACACGGTCTAAGCCCACGGGCGTGTCATGGCCGTGTGAAATTAGTCAGTAACCTCCCACGGTTGGTAGACATGGGCGTGTCTAAGCCGTGTGGAAATAGTCAGTAGTTCTACACGGTTTGAGGGCATAGGCGTGCTTAAGGGTACACGGGCGTGTTCCAAGTCACACGGGCGTGTGAACCCTGCTTCAAAAATGAGTTATTTGATTTTAATTCTGAAAGTTTTCTGACATGAGTTAAAGGCCTCGTAGGCCTTGTTATATGTGTTGACTAAGAAAGTGAAGTTTTAAGTTGGAACAAAATTTTATAGCCCGTAAGTACATGTTTCAGTGAGTTCAAGCATAGTAATGTCTCGTATCCAGACCCAGTATCGGTCTTGGGTGCGGGGTGTTACATTTAGTGGTATCAGAGCTACGATTTAGTCGGTTCTAGGACTAACGTAGCACGAGCATGAGTCTAGCTATACATGCCATACGTAAGAATGTTTTTATAATGATAGTGTGACGACTCCTGATGACTTAAATTATGTTTATACATATAGTAAATGGATCCCGAAAGAGCTGAGGCGGATGATGTAGAAAGTAATGCACCAGCTCTCGCAGAAGGGACGGTGCCGTATGAGAATGAGAATAGACCCACTACGGTGAGTCAAGAAGGAGGAGGAGAAGAGGCTAGAGAAGCCTTCCTCCATATGATGGATGCCTGGTACACGGAGTTCGTTCGAGCGAACCCGAATGCACAACCCCCTCCACCCCGCCTGTTCCACAACCTACTCCAGTAGCCCCTCAAGTAGTAGAGGTGGTAAGAGGAGGTAAACCTCCAATTGATAGGATCAGGAAGCATGGGGCAGAAGAATTTCGAGCTAGAAAAGATGATGATCCAGAAAGAGCTGAGTTCTGGTTAGAAAATACCATCAGAGTATTTAACGAACTGTCCTGCACTCCTGATGAATGCATGAAGTGTGTAGTCTCTCTCTTAAGAGATTCTGCTTACCAATGGTGGAACACCCTTGTGTCGGTGGTACCAAGGGAAAGGATCTCATGGGAATTCTTCCAAGAAGAGTTTAAGAAAAAGTATATCAGCCAGAGGTTTGTAGACCAGAAGAGGAAAGAATTTCTAGAGCTGAAGCAAGGCAAGATGTCGATGGCGATTATGAGCGAGAGTTAAATACGACTCAGCAAGTACGCTCATGAATGTGTGTCCACTGAGGCCATTATGAGTAAAAGGTTTGAAGATGGTTTAAATGAGGACATTAAGCTGGTTGTTGCTGTCCTCGAATTAAAAGAATTTGTTGTGCTAGTGGAAAGGGCTTGTAAAGCCGAAGAACTGGTAAAAGAGAAGAAGAAATCTAAAATAGAGTCTCGCGATTCTAAAAAGAGACGGTGGAACAAGTCGTTCCAATCGTCATCCAAGAAGTCAAGAGATTTTTCTACTCGAACAGCTACTTCCATTGGATTTTCAAGAAAAGACAAGAGTAAGCAGTATTTGGGAAATAAAGCACAGACGACTTCAGTTGCAAGTGTTGGAAATTTTAGATCTGATAGACCTGAATGTCCACAATGTGGCAGACGCCATTTGGGAGAATGCCGAGCACATGAAAATGCATGTTTTAGATGTGGTTCCCAAGACCATTTCATAAAGGATTGTCCAGAGATGACTAAAGAAGAGAGAACTCGAACCCGAGATCCGGGAGTATGGGTCAGAGGGAGACCATAGAGGAACCCGGGAAGTGGGGCAAGTGGAAGAGGTAACCCTAGAGAGCAGGCCGTGAGACCCGAGGGCAGAGCGCCTGCAAGGACTTATGCCATTCGCACTCGCGAAGAGGCATCTTCCCCTGATGTTATTACGGGTACCTTTTCTCTTTACAATACCAAAGTTATTGCTTTAATAGACCCCGGATCCACACACTCTTACATTTGCATGAAATTAGTACCGGTTTGGGTGTGCCTATAGATACCACAGAATTTGTGATTAAGGTGTCTAATCCTTTAGGCAAGAGTATGTTAGTTGATAAAGTTTGTAAAGATTGTCCATTAATGATTAGAGGTCATTGCTTTAAAGCAAATCTTATGTTGTTACCATTTGATGAATTCGACCTCATTCTTGGTATGGACTGGTTGACTACTCATAATGTAATTGTAAATTGTGGGAAGAAATACATTGAGATGAGATGTGAGAATGGGGATACTCTTCATGTAGAATCAGATGAGCAAGGTAGATCGTCGGTAATAATTTCTCATATGATGGCGCAGAGATATCTAAGAAAAGGGTATGAGGCATTTTTGGCCTTTGTATTGAATGATAAAGAGACAGAGTTAAAGATTGAATCAGTGCCGATAGTATGTGAGTATGTGGATGTTTTTCCTGAGGAATTACCAGGATTACCACCAGTTAGAGAAGTTGAGTTTGGCATTGAGCTAGCTCCGATACTGTACCAATATCCATTACTCCTTATAGAATGGCTCCAACAGAGTTGAAAGAGTTGAAATTCTGATTGCAAGAGTTGATGGACAAAGGCTTTGCAAGATCAAGTTGTTCACCATGGGCGCTCGGTTTTGTTTGTGAAAAGAAAGATGGCACCATGAGATTATGCATTGATTACCGTCGACAATAAAGTGACGATAAAGAACAAGTATCCATTGCCTAGGATCGACGATTTGTTTGATCAATTGAGAGGAGCGATTGTATTCTCCAAAATAGACTTGAGATCGAGGTACTACCGGTTGAGAGTGAAGGATTGAGATGTATCCAAGGCGCCTTTCGAACAAGATATGGGCATTATGAATTTTAGTCATGCCCTTTGGGTTGACCAATGCTCTGCGGTATTCATGGACTTAATGAACCGCATTTTTAGACCATACCTTGATAAGTTTGTAGTCATTTTATTGACGACATCTTGATTTATTCTCGAGGCGAGAATGAACATCTTGATCATCTACGGATAGTTTTACAGACTCTTCGAGAAAATCAGTTGTATGCCAAATTCAGTAAAAGTGAATTTTGGCTCAAGGAAGTGGGATTCCTAGGACATATTGTCTCGAGAGATGGAGTCCGAGTAGATCCAAGTAAGATCTCAGCTATAATAGACTGGAAACCACCGAAGAACATCACTGAGATTAGAAGTTTTTGGGCCTAGCTGGCTACTATAGACGATTTGTCAAGGGGTTTTCTATGATTGCAACCCCGATGACTAAATTGTTACAGAAGAACGTGAAGTTTGAGTGGTCGAAAAGATGCCAACAAAGTTTTGAGAAGTTGAAAGCAATGCTGACAGAAGCTCCAGTCTTAGTACAACCCGAATCAGGGAAAGAATTTGTAGTCTACAGCGATGCATCCTTAAATGGATTGGGCTGTGTACTCATGCAAGAAGGCAAAGTGATTGCTTATGCCTCAAGATAGTTAAAACCTCATGAGAAGAATTATCCGACGCATGACCTAGAATTGGCCGCCATAGTCTTCGCATTGAAGATTTGGAGACACCATTTATATGGTGAACGATGTCAGATTTTCACCGATCACAAAAGTTTGAAGTACTTGATGATGCAGAAAGAGTTGAACTTAAGACAAAGAAGATGGTTAGAGTTGATAAAAGACTATGAGTTGGTCATCGACTACCATCCAGAAAGGCGAATGTAGTCACCGATGCTTTGAGCAGGAAGTCTCTATTTATTTTAAGAGCATTGAATTCAAGGATATCCTTATCCGACAATGGCTCCATTTTAGCTGAGTTAAGAGCTAGACCAATGTTTCTTCAAGAGATCTTTGAAGCTCAGAAAGAAGATAGTGAGTTGCAAGTTAAGAGAGCTCAATCGAGTCGGTCTTTGAATCGACTTTTGGATTAATTCTGATGGATATTTAATGTTTAGAGATAGAGTTTGTGTGCCAAGAAAAGAGGAGCTTATACAGAGAATTTTGTATGAAGCACATAACGGGTGTTTATCTGTACATCCGAGTAGCACCAAGATGTATAATGATCTAAAGCAACAGTATTGGTGGCCGAAAATGAAGAAAGACATTTCAGAATTTGTTACCAAGTGCATGATTTGTCGACAAGTAAAATTTGAACACCAAGTACCTTGGGTTTACTTCAACCTATCTTGATTCCCGAGTGGAAATGGGACCGTATCACCATGGATTTCAGTAATGGGTTTACCGTTGTCTCCGAGCAAGAAAGATCTTTGTTTGGGTAGTGGTTGATAGACTCACGAAGTTAGCCCACTTTATACATGCAGTGGATTACTCCCTAGACAAGTTGGCAAACTTGTATGTTTCAGAAATAGTAAGACTTCACGGAGTTCCCTTATCGATCATATCGGATAGAGATCCGAGATTCACATCCAGATTCTGGAAGAAGCTGCAAGAAGCTTTGGGTACAAAATTGAGTTTTAGCACAGCTTTTCACCCTCAGACTGACGGTCAGTCAGAAAGGTTAATTCAAGTACTCGAGGACATGCTCAGATGTTGTGTTTTGGAATTCCAAGGCAGTTGGGAAAAGTTTCTCCCATTGGTAGAATTTGCCTATAATAATAGCTTTCAGTCGAGCTTAAAGATGGCGCCTTATGAGGCCCTATATGGGCGTAAGTGCAGAACTCCCTTGTTTTGGACTGAACTCAAGGAGAACCAAATTCACGGGGTTGATTTGGTTAAAGAAGCTGAAGAGAAAGTGAAAGTAATTCGAGAATGTTTAAAAGCTGCCTCAGACAGACAGAAATCCTATTGATTTAAAGAGAAAAGAGATCGAGTACCAAGTTGGGGATAAAGTCTTTTTGAAAGTATCACCATGGAGAAAAGTTCTCAGATTTGGCCGTAAAGGCAAGTTAAGTCCACGTTTCATTGGACCTTACGAGGTTACGGAGAGAATTGGGCCGGTAGCTTACCGTTTGGCTTTGCCATCAAAATTAGAGAAGATACATGATGTGTTTCACGTGTCAATGTTACGACGCTACAGATCAGACCCTTCGCATGTAATTACCCTTTCGGAAATAGAGATTCGTCCCGACATGACTTATGGTGAAGAACCAGTCAAGATTTTGGCTCGGAAGTTAAGCAACTAAGAAATAAGAGTATTGCCTTAGTAAAGGTATTGTGGAAAAGGCACGAAATCGAAGAAGCTACATGGGAATCAGAAGAGAGTATGAGAAATCAGTATCCAAACCTTTTTGCTGGTAAGATTTTCGAGGACGAAAATCCCTAAGGGGGAGAATTGTAACAGCCCGATTTAGGGCCTAGTCGGGATAGTGGTGCGAGGCCACGAACCCGAGGTGAAATTATGAGTTTTTCAAGTTTATGCCATGTTTGCACGTTAGTATGAAAGTTTTGTAAAGCAATTTTATTAAGTTGAGGTCAATTGGTCCAAAAAGGACTAAATTGCAAAAGTTGCAATATATGAGTTTCTAGAAGCTTTTTGCATGAAATAGCTTTAGAATAATAATTATGAGCCCTTAAATAGCAATTTGCCCAAAATTTAATTTTTGGACAAAATTGGCCTTAAGAGACTATTATGGAAATTTTTAAGAGGAAGGGCATTTTGGTCATTTGGCCTCATTAGTGATTAAAATAGGATAAAGATGAGAAAAATTCACTCATCTTCTTCCTTGTTGCTGTCGAAAATTGGGAGACACCATAGCTAGGGTTCTTCATTTTTTCAAGCTCATAGTAAGTTCATCTTAGCCCATTTTTAATATTCTTCGTATTTTGAAGTTTCCGTATTATGAATTAGCTAATTTTAGCTATAAAATGAGCTAAGATGCATGTTCAAAAATCTACCCTTGAATGACATGCTTGTTAAATGATGTTTTATGGAAGTTTAAGAGAGTTTGATGTTAGATAAACATCTTTTCCTTAATGAATTTCATGAAAAATGGTAGTAGGGACCATTTTGTAACAGTTATAAAATTGGTCATACCTACTAGAAATAGTGAGAATTGATGATTGTTATAGAAGAGAAAATGATTCAGTTGAGCATGAAGTTTAAGAAAGTTGCATGAAAATCATTTTACGAGAATTGGGGCAAAAGTGCAAATATTAGAAAGTATAGGGGCAAAATAGTAATTTTACCAAAGTATGAGTTATGAGTCAATTTAGTCAATATGGTTTTTAAATGATCTATTTATGATTATAGATCAAGAAAAATGAAGCCGGATCGAAATCGAGGCAAGAACAAAGTCGAGGACTAAATTGCACATCTACATACATTTTGTATATTGAGGTAAGTTTGTATGATTTCTAAGCTTTATGATTATTATCATTAAATTGCTTAATATAATGTACAATAATTGTATGAAATGATCATGTTATGTTCAAGCAAGAAATCATGATGATAAGTACGAGCAAGTCCCGATGGGAGATGAATTTCCCAAGATACTCGATCTACCACGCAAGTTATCATGTAAGTCCAAGGCAAGCTTGGCATTGATCAAGATATCATGTAAGTCCAAGGCAAGCTTGGCATTGATCAAGTTAGCAAGCAAGTTATCATGTAAGTCCAAGGCAAGCTTGGCATTGATGATAAGTCCAAGGCAAGCTTGGCATTGATCAAGCAAGTTATCATGTAAGTCCAAGGCAAGCTTGGCATTGATCAAGCAAGCTTGGCATTGATTATCATGTAAGTCCAAGGCAAGCTTGGCATTGATCAAGTTAGCAAGCAAGTTATCATGTAAGTCCAAGGACTCAAGCTTGGCATTGAGTATGTTATCAAGAGCAAGACTTCATATAAGTCCATGTCAAGACATGGTCGTGAAACCAAGATGAGATAACCCATGTAAGACCATGTCTAGGATATGGCTTTGGCATCATATTATGTGGGAAGAGATTTAGTATCCTCGGTTATTCACAGAAATTCATCGGGCAAATGAGTAAGCTAAAAGAAGATAGCAAGAAAGCTAAGAAAGTAAAGTTAGTATCAAGATGAAGTTAGATGAAGTTGAGTATTATTCATGTTGTGAATGAGAAAGTAGATATCATGATTATTGTTATTATAGTATACTGATCAATGTGATCAAGTGATACAGGTATCATGGTTACCTTACAAGTATGATAATAGTAAGTGTCATGAGACATGTAAGAATCTATATGAGTAAGTAAGCTCTTTAGCTGAAATTCATGATACCATTGTTTATGTGAAATGGTTTATATTAAGCAATGATGATGCTATGAGTTGTTACATGCAAACTTACTAAGCTATATGCTTACGTTATGATTCTTTCTTTCTATGCAGTCCGCCAAGCTAACTCGTGGATCATTAAAGTCGGAGCTCGCAACACACTATCAACTCTTATTTTGGTATAGCCAAGTTACTTTACTAAGTATGGCATGTATAGGAAACATTCATTTTGTGGACATGTTTTAAGAAGGGCCTTTGTAAAGGCTATCAAGTTTATTATTCTTTTGTATATGGCTAAGTGATTGGCCAAATTTGACTAAGCATGTATGTTTATTGAGATCAATGAAGCATGTAGTATTATTCATAAAATTGGGTTGTTATTGCATCGTTGAATTGTGTATGGATATGATCTTCATTTCAGGGTGGCTAACGGCTTGGTAAATAGCCTATAAGTGCCCACACGGTTGGACACACAGGCGTGTGTCAAGACCGTGTTAACCCTGCACCTTAGTATTATTAATCATAATAGGCCACGGGCAAATCCCACGGCCGTGTGTGTATGCCGTGTAAGACACACGGTTTGGACATGGGCGTGTTCCCAGACCATGTTAATTTAGTCAGTATATCAAGGATTAGCACACGGTCTAAGCCCACGGGTGTGTCATGGCCGTGTGAAATTAGTCAGTAACCTCCACGGTTGGTAGACATGGGCGTGTCTAAGCCGTGTGGAAATAGTCAGTAGTTCTACACGGTTTGAGGGCATAGGCGTGCTTAAGGGTACACGGGCGTGTTCCAAGTCACACAGGCGTGTGAACCCTGCTTCAAAAATGAGTTATTTGATTTTAATTCCGAAAGTTTTCTGACATGAGTTAAAGGCCTCGTAGGCCCTTGTTATATGTGTTGACTAAGAAAGTGAAGTTTTTAAGTTGGAACGAAATTTTATAGCCCGTAAGTACATGTTTCAGTGAGTTCAAGCATAGTAATGTCTCGTATCCGGACATTAAAAAAAGAGGAATGTCGGTCTTGGAGTGTGGGGGTGTTACAAAAAAAAGTCATTTTATGGTAAAAGAAAGAATTGTTCTCAGGCATCAAATTTCCAAAATAGGTTTGGAGTTCGATAAAGCCAAGATTGAAGTAATAGAGAAGCTAACATACCCAACAAATGTTTAAGGAGTGAGAAATTTCTTAGGACACGTTGACTTTTATAGATGATTCATTAAAGACTTTGCACAAGATTCAAAATTGTTGAGCCAACTATTGCAGAAAGATGTCCCTTTTATTTTCAACGAAAAATGCATCGAGGCTTTCGATATTTTAAAGTAGAAATTAGTCTCAGCACCCATCATAGTCAACCTTGATTGGACAAAGCCTTTTGTGATTATGTACGATGCAAGTGATCATGTAGTTGGAGCAGTATTGGGACATGACAAAGACAGGGTTTTTCACGCCATTTATTACGCAAGTAAGACACTTAATCCAGTTCAATTCAATTACACTACCACAGAGAAAGAAATGTTAGCAGTTTTATTTGCATACGAGAAATTCAGATTGCATTTGAAGTTTATGTCTATACGGACCACTCAACACAAAAGTATGTGATGAAGAAAAAAGAAACAAAAGCAAGACTAATGAGATGGGTGTTTTGATTTATGGATATAGAAAAAGGACAAAAAAAATCAAGTTGCAGATCATCTATAGTGATTGGAATTGAAGCTGAAGGAAATAGGGAAATGAAAACTTCATTGATGAATAGTTATTCCAACTCAAGATGATTTCTACAACACATTGATATGTACACATTAACAATTATTTCGCCCAAGGCATTTTTCCCAATGGATGCAACATGGGTGCAGAAAAAGAAGATTAAGTATGATCATGTCAAACAATTGAGTTTTATATTTATAAAAAGAATGATCGAACCTGTAGATTAACTGTGACAACGATAGAGGCAAGTGCACCTATCGAACAGTAGTATAGTTTAGGCAAGAATATCTTATCGAACCCAAGGGAACCTAAAAGTACTACTACTCACTTTCTTTCTATTATTTAGCCTGAAATACGGAGTGATTGGTTTACGAAACTAATAAAAAACTAAACTAGATGCAAAGACAAAAGAATAAATTGGAGAAAGACTTTGGGAAAACTCAGTTGATGAAGACGATACCCTCAGGAAGAATCCACCTATGACTTCACTTATTATTTATTCCCCAAACCATATGATTTCTTTACTTAGCTTGATCCGTGAGACTCCCTAACCTAACCTATATTAAACTCTCTCGAGGTGAATAACATCTAACCTTAGGTTAATTAGTGGAACTCTCGTTTCTTATAATAACCCCTAAGGAAGCGATAAATCGATCAATGGATTCCCATATTAGGTTTTACCCTAATTTGACAAAATCTCGTAACCCTATCTCTAGGCGCCGATCCACTCGCTCAATTATGCTAGATCTACTCTTAGGTAGGTCTATTCCTCCTCCACCTAAGCACATCGGATTAATTTAAGCAACATAATTAAGAAAAACTAAGTACTTATCATATAATTTAGAAATCAAATAACAAAATCCATCATAGGTTTCATCCCCTTCAGGTATCTGAAGGGTTTAGTTCATAACTAAACAAGAAAATATCTCAAGAGGAAAGATAAAACAAAACATAAGAAATCCCTAAAACCCCCTAAAGGAATTGAAGGGGAGATCCTCCGTCTTGAGTAGAACTCCGGCTTCTTGAGACGGATCAACTGGCTATCTTCAAGTGACCCCCTAAAAGATGAAAGCTTCGAAAAAAGCCTCTGCAAAAAGCCGTCCCTTTCAATGTCTACCTTGGGTTGTTTATATAGGCTTTGAGATGCTATCCTTGGCTCCTAAGTACCTCCTTCAAGTAGAATTACTATTAGGGTAATAGAGTAGACTTAGGAGTATGTTTCTTTGGCTTCAAGCATCCAATTCCGAGTGAAATTGCTCATTCTTGTGGCAGGGGCACTGCCATGGCACATGCCCGTATAAATCGTGGTTGGGCCGTGTCTCGATTCTGTCATTTTGGGCATGGCCGTGTAAGTTGGGATTCAGGCCGTGCTTCAAGTCTATCGATTGGGACACAACCATGTAGATCACTAGGCACGTCCGTGTGGGAAATGGATGATGCACGGCCGTGTGTGGCGGAGTTGAGGCGGTGCTCTAGGCAATCGACGAGGCACGGTCGTGTGGGATTTGGGCCAGGCCGTGTTGATTTCTTGCTAAGGCCCAAGTACTCCGTTTTAAGCTCGTTTTATGTTTTTTTGTCCTCGGGTGCTTTCTTGAGTATAAGACATGAAAAGAAAGGATTAAAAACACCTTTTTACATAAATCAAGGGCTAAATCATCCAAAAGCATACTAAATGTGGGATTAAAATATGTTACTTTTATGGTTTATCAAATACCCCCACACTTAAGCTTTTGCTTGTCCTCAAGCAAAATTCTCAACTTACAATTAAAACGAACTTTCCATAATTCATAATTCCTATCGACAATGTCTCATCATAATTCATAGATAATTTATAAATGAATAATTCAACTCAAAGAACCCTAAAGATTCAATCAAGATAAGTCATACCTTTGTAGTAGTATGAAAACATAGGTGTCTCCCTTTATCTAAGTAATTACCTTTAATTCAAAACCAACAAGGATTGACATCCTCACAAAAGATTCACTCAAATCACTCAAAGGTGTTTAAGGTTCAAGAATAAGCACTCTAAGTCGAACCTGAAAAGTTAATCCCATAGGCTTGCCTGAAAATCAAATCTCTACCACTGTATATGAGATGATACACAAATCAAAAGGTCTTTATCAGGGTTGTAACGGGGCTAGGGTTAAAAGGTGTGGATAAAGGCTAAATTAGAGGGTTAAAATCGAGATGGAATTGACTAATTACCTAATCTAAAAACAATGAACTGAATATGAGTATTTACTTCAAATTAAAACTAATAATACTACTATTGATAATTACTCTATAAAGAGTATTTTCATCACTTGAAATTTGGATAATACTTTAATACGAGCTTTTTCTTCAATAATTGGAGTTTAAATGCTCTAAGCTCTTTTAAATACTTGGATTTTTTAAGAACAAACTAAGAAAAACTTAATAGAAGGAACTTTGATAATTGCAATAACCTAATTCGACAATTGATCAAATCAATTCTCGATAGAGGGGTAGCCAAAGGAATGTTGATAACAAATACAAAGGGATTTTAGGTTAACATTAGTGGATGAGTCAATAAAAAGGCTGTTAGGCTTCAGCGGGGTTCACTAGGGGTTATTTTTGTAGGTAGGCTTTTTAGTGGAGTGAACGGGTTAAAACCTAGGTGCCTTTATCATCTCAGTATATCAAATCATTAATGTGGTCTCGACATGCATAAACGAGGAAAGTTCTAGAATAACAGTTCAAAGTTGACACACTCATAATCAATAAAGTGAGCATGAAAAAGGATCTATGCTCTATAAGGCTCATAATCTCACAAAAATTATGGGTGTTTTTGACATCAATCCCTATGAATTTTGAACTTCAAGGTGATACTCAAATTCGGTTCAACAACCTATCAATTTTAATTTTTAGAAAGTAGACCTATCATGCTCGATTCTCTAGTATTCTTCAAATTTAATCATCAATGCACAATTATCTATGACTTATTTAAAGACATATCAATAAAAATCATAAAGCATTAGAAATTTCACCCTAATTAATAATATGAGAAAAATACTTAAGATCGAGACTAAATTTAGGGTTTTGAGAATTATGCAAAAAGTTAGGCACTATTACCCCCACACTTAAGATGTACATTGCCCTCAATCTACAAAGATATATAATGATAATTAGATGCCAAATCAAAAAGATAAGTGGGGAAAGTAATACTCCCTGAAATCTGGATGATCCCTGGCGTCTTTGGTGGCGGTGATGGTGTTTTTTATGGGCCTAGTGGAGTGGCTACCGAAAAGCAATTTGCTAGATGAAGAAATTGGGTAGCCTGCGAAGATATAGCCAAAAGATCTAGAGAAATAATAATATACTAATAATTTAATTAAAGACTAAGAAAATAAAGAGAAGGAGACTAAGAAGAAAACTAAGATTTAAAGAAAAGACTAATGGACTAATGAGTCCTTATTAGCAGATGGTTCGTGAGGTAGGTATGATTTCTAAGGCTGCGGAGTGTAGGTGATAGTGGAAGTGGCGTGATTCCCTAGCAGCCTTTTGGAATCTAAAACTAAGAAACTAATATGAAATAAATTAAATTAAGCAAAAAAGAATTATAGATAAGGAAAATAAAGGAGACAAGAAAAGAAAAATAGAACCGAAAAGGTTTCGGAGACCCTTGGCGTGTCAATTAAGTGAAGCCTGCAGGCATGAACTCATGTTGAGGTCTCCTCTGAGGAGACGTTGCTTTCCTTCTTATGTTTCTTCGGCATGATTTTTGTGTTGCTCAAGAGTCTTGGACCTTTTCTATGAACAGAGAAAAATTTGAAAGGAAGAGAAGGAAGAGAGAAGATGGGAAAAAGGGAAAAGGCTGTGGGAATTTAAATAAGATTTCAAATCTGGCACATTCCCACGCCCGTGTACCGAGGGTGTGTTGTTTCACATGGTCGCATTGCATGGCCGTGTTGTGGAGTGTGTTGTTCTTCCACGCCCATTTGTTGATTGCACGCCCATTTCTAGAAAGCCAGTATGTGAGCACAGTTGGAATGCACGGGCGTGGTCTGCCCGTGCTCAATAAGTCAGTATCTTAGCACGGTCGTGAGGCACGGCGGTACTATTTTTATCGGTGCCCGTGCTGTGGGTGGTTGGCTCCGTGACGTTGGGGGTGGTTGGACTGACTTGCACGGCTCTGCTCTGTCGGTGTGGTAGTTTCGGTGGTCCACACGGCCACGGGCACGGCCGTGTGTAAGGCCGTGTGGCCTGGAAACTTGTATCTTTGTTTTAGTTTAAATGTGGAGAGAGAAGAGAGAAGGAAAGAAAAGAAAAATAATTTTGAAAATAAAAAGTGTTAGTGCTCGGGTGGCCTCCTGAGAAGCGCTCGTTTATAATCTTAAGCTAGACTGTCTTAGACTTTGAAAATTTTAGGGAGGTTTAAAGGTTTGAATATTTTCCCTCTTACTGACAGTTTTATTTTCGTGACAAAGTTTAGGTTGAGAAGCGTTTACCTTAAAATTATCGAATATTGGATTGCTTACCTCTACTATTTCATGTGGGAAAACATAATGTACCTGAAGGAGTATTTCTTCCTTTTTCTTCAGGTCTGTTGAAGTAATGTGAGGATTGGCTTTGTCTAATAGCACTTGGTCTCTATTTTAAAGTGATTTGATGTCCCTATGAGCTCTTCTGGGGGTTCCTTAGGTTTCACTTCGTGTGGATCCAACTTTTCTTTGGTGTGTATCTTCTGCTCTTCTAATTTGTCAGTCTCCCGATTTTGTTTCTGGTGTGATTCTTCTGTGACAACTTGGGGACTATGAGTTGGTTCAGCTTTGGTGCTTTGTGATGTTTCTTGTGATGAAGTTTGAACAATTTGATTATCTATTGAAACGACTTTCTTACCTTCATCTTCTGTTTTTTTTGACTGAGTCGAGAGCTTGAAGATTGACCGATTCATCTCCTACATGAAGTATGAGTTCTCCTATGGCAACGTCAGTTTTAGTCTTGGCAGTTGCAAGAAAAGGTCTTCCTAAAATTAAAGGGAATGAATTTTCCTCATCCATGTCTAAAACAACAAAATCTACTGGGAAAACAAATTTATCGATTTTTACTAAAACGTCTTCAATAATGCCCCTAGGAATTCTAACAGTTTTATCAGCTAGTTGAATACTCATCCTAGTTTGTTTGGGCTTCCCTAGACCTAGTCGTTTAAACAGTGCATAAGGCATGACATTTATACTTGCCCCTAAATCAGCTAACGCATTATCAATAGTTAAACTACCAATTAAACATGGAATTGTATAACTCCCTAGATCTTTTAGTTTCTGTGGTAGTCTATTGTGTAGCATTATTGAGCATGTTGCGTTGAGTTTCACATGGTACTCTTCATCTATTTTGCATTTTTTGTCAAGAGCTGTCTTTAAAATCTCCTTGAGTCGGGCATCTGGAAAAGGGCTTCAAGAACTTAGGTAAGTTAATATGTAATTTCTTTAAAAGTTTTAGAAACTTACCGAATTGTTCCTCTGAATCATCTTTTTTCAATGCTTCGAGATAAGGTATGCAAGGTTGGTATTCTTTGATTAGTGATTTTGGCCTCTCTTGTGCTACCTCTATTTTACCTTTTTCTTCCTTAGTTTCTTGTACTGAGGTGAGCTCGTCTACCATTGTACTCTCTTGAGCTGTGATGGCTTGGATCCGCTTTTGGGTTTTTTTCTGTGTTGCTTGGTAGACGCCCTTGTTGACGTTCAGAAATAATCTTTGTGAGATGTCCCACTGACCTAGTAAGTTCTCCAACTTGATTCTTGATACCCTTGATTGATTTTTGTTGTTCATCAAGTGTTGCTTCAGTCTTTTGGAGATGAGAATCTATAGCTGCCATGAATTTTGTTAGCATCTCTTCAAGGTTTGATTTCTTTTCCTGTGGATAAGGCTGATTTTGTTAATTTGGAGGAGGTTGCTGCCTTTGATTTCCTTGATTTCCTTTTCCTTCCCACGAAAAATTTGGGTGGTTCCTCCAACCTGCATTATAAGTGTTACTATAAGATTATTATTAGATCAGAAATTGTTACCTATATAGTTTGTCTGCTCGTTTTTTGCTCCTGGTTGGTAGGGTGGGTACTCAGAATTCGTCACATTCTCGCTTGCTTCGCATTGCATGACTGGATGTACCTGTGAAGAACATAAATTATCAAGCTTTTTATTCATTAACTCAACCTGTGTTGACAGCATTGTCACTGCGTCTATGTTAAAAACTCTGGCTGATTTTGTCGGTTTAGCTCTTGTAATTTTCCATTGATAAGTGTTCAACGACATCTCCTCAATAAAATCGTAAGCCGCTTCAGGAGTTTTATTATTCAAAGTTCCACCGGCTGATGAATCAATCATTTGCCTAGTTGGAGAATTCACACCATTGTAGAAAGTTTGGACTTGAAGCCACAAAGGTAATCCGTGGTGTGGGCATCTCCTTAGGAGATCCTTGTATTTTTCCTATGCATCATATAATGTTTCTGCGTCATTCTGCACAAAAGAAGATATGTCATTCCTAAATTTAGCCGTTTTGGCTGGTGGAAAATATTTTAAAATAAATTTTTCGGTCATTTGATCCCATGTGGTGATTGACCCTCGTGGTAACGAGTTCAACCACTGCTTTGCTTTATTCCTTAATGAAAAAGGAAATAACCGAAGACGTATTGCATCGTCAGAAACGCCATTTATTTTGAAGGTATCATAAAATTCTAAAAAATTAGATATATGAGTGTTTGGATCTTCATCCTGCAAACCATCAAATTGAACAAACTGTTTGTGTTAGACTTTAATTCAAAATTATTAGTAGCTATAGCGGGCCTAACAATACTAGATTTTGTTCCTGTCAAATTAGGTTTAACATAATCATACATAGTACGCAAAGCATTCTATTCTTGTACATTTGGCGGTGGATTGTTTTCATCCATCCCTTCAGTAGGATTGGATCTTTGCTGTTCTTCTCTTTGGCAGTCTAGAGCTCGTGTAATTTCTCTACGATTTCTGTGAGCGGTAGCTTCAATGTCACTTTCGTATTCTAATGGTCCTCTCGGGTTTCTTCTAGTCATACTAGAGGTACCTACTATGAAAAGAAAGAAAGAAATTTAGGAAAACAAAAATATATGTATAAAAATAAGAGAAATTTAAAAATAAAAATAATGGCTAAAGTAATAGAAATAGAGCTTTCTTAATATTTTAGATGTTCCCCGGCAACGGCGCCAAAAACTTGATCGTGTCAAGCAATGAGTTTTATATTTATAAAAGAATGATCGAACACAGAGATTAAGCGTGACAACGATAGAGGCAAGTGCACCTATCGAGCAAAGAGTATAGTTTAGGCAAGAATATCTTATCGAACCCAAGGGAACCTAAAAGTACTACTACTCACTTTCTTTCTATTATTTAGCCTGAAATACGGAGTGATTGGTTTACGAAACTAATGAAAAACTAAACTAGATGCAAAGACAAAAGAATGAATTGGAGAAAGACTTTGGGAAAACTCAGTTGATGAAGACGATACCTTCAGGAAGAATCCACCTATGACTTCACTTATTATTTATTCCCCAAACCATATGATTTCTTTACTTAGCTTGATCCGTGAGACTCCCTAACCTATATTAAACCCTCTCTCGAGGCGAATAACATCTAACCTTAGGTTAATTAGTGGAACTCTCGTTCTCTTATAATAACCCCCTAAGGAAGCAGTAAATCGATCAATGGATTCCCATATTAGGTTTCAACCTAATTTGACAAAATCTCGTAACCCTATCTCTAGGTGCCTGATCAACTCTACTCAATTATGCTAGATCTACTCTTAGGTAGGGTCTATTCCTCCTCCACCTAAGCACATCAAATTAATTTAAGTAACATAATTAAGAATAAACTAAGTACTTAGCATATAATTTAGAAATCAAATAACAAAATCCATCATAGGTTTCATCCCCTTTAGGTATCTGAAGGGTTTAGTTCATAACTAAACAAGAAAACATCTCAAGAGGAAAGATAAAAAAAAACATAAGAAATCCCTAAAACCCCCTGAAGGAATTGAAGGGAAGTCCTCCGTCTTAAGTAGAACCCCGATTTCTTGAGACGGATCAACTGGCTATCTTCAAGTGACCCCCTAAAAGATGAAAGCTTCGACAAAAGCCTCTGCAAAAAGCCGTCCCTTTCAATGTCTGCCTTGGGTTGTTTATATAGGCTTTGAGATGCTATACTTGCTCGTAAGTACCTCCTTCAAGTAGAATTACTATTAGGGTGTTGGAGTAGACTTAAGAGTATGTTTCTTTGGCTTCAAGCATCCAATTCCAAGTGAAATTGCTCATTCTCGCGGCAGGGGCACTGCCATGGCACATGCCCGTGTAAATCGTGGTTGGGCCGTGTCTCGATTCTGTCATTTTGGGCATGGCCGTGTAAGTTGGGATTCAGGTCGTGCTTCAGGTCTATCGATTGGGACACGGCCATTTAGATCACTAGGCACGTCCGTGTGGGAAATGGATGATGCACGGCCGTGTGTGGCGGAGTTGAGGTCGTGCTCTAGGCAATCGGAGAGGCATGGTCGTGTGGGATTTGGGCCAGGCCGTGTTGATTTCTTGCTAAGGCCCAATTACTCCATTTTAAGCCCATTTTATGTTCTTTTCATCCTCGGTGCTTTCCTGAATATAAGACATGAAAAGAAAGGATTAAAAGCACCTTTTTACATAAATCAAGGGCTAAATCATCTAAAAGCATACTAAACGTGGTATTAAAATATGTTACTTTTACGGTCAAAGTACGATGCCAAAAAAAAATATAGAAGGAACCATATGTTTTTCGGTAATATGTCGATTAGTTAATCTGAAGTTGTGTAGTTGAAGAAGAGGTAGAAGATATCCTAATGGGATGCCATACATGTCCGTGCGGAGGCCACTTTGGAAGCAAGATAATTACACGAAAAGTGTTGCAATCCAAATTTTATTGGCATATTATAAACAAAGACGCTTATGAATTTTTGAAAAGGTGTGAAAGATGCCAAAGAACATGGAATATTTTGAGAAGAGATGAGATGTCGTAAAATGGGATTTTGGAAGTGGATATTTTCAATGTATGGGGCATAGATTTCATGGAACCATTTTTCAATTTTTTTATAAACCAATATATTCCTCTCGTAGTGGATTATGTCTTGAAGTGGGTAGAAGCAACTGGTTTACCAACTAATGATACAAAAGTAGTGAAATTCTTTCAGAAGAACATATTTGCACGATTTGGAACCCCGAGAGCCTTGGCCAGTTATGAAGGTTGTCATTTCTATAGTCAACAGTTGGACGCTGCACTAGCTAAATATAGTGTCAGGCATTGAATTACCACAACATAGCACCCTCATGCCAATAGGCAAGCAGAAGTATTAAATCAAGAAGTCAAACAAATCTTGGAAAAGGCGGTAAATCCAAATCGCAAGGATTGGAGTACACGTTTGGATGATGCTGTAACAACCCAGTTTAGACCCTAGTAGGAATAGTGGTTTTGGGACCACAAATTTGAGGTCAAAAAATATTTTAACATTATTTTTGGTGTTTAGAATATGTGAATTAGCATGTATGAAAGTTTCGTACGAAAATTTTATCGTTTGTGTGTTTAAATTTGAGAAAAGGGCCTAATTGCATAAAATGTAAAAGTTATGTGCTGATAGTTAAAATTCTAATTTGGCATGGCTTATTAAAGTGTGAGTCCTTATGTTGTTATTATTCCATTGATAAATTGGATGGACAAAAATGCCTAAGGTTAGTGGATTTTAAATGATATTAAAAGGGCTAACTTGGTAATTTGTGTATAAAGATGAATAAAAATAAAACAAAACCAAATTTGTTCATATTTTATTCATCTATTGCTGAAAATGAGAAAAGAAATAAGGTTTTATGAGTTTGAAGCATTCGGTCAACATCTAGCTTGATTAAAGGTTTATTTTTGTTCGGTTTTTGATAATTTTTACGTTTTTGTGATTGTTGATTTGTGTTCTATCAAGCCCATGCTTTAATTTTAGAGTTTGATGAAGAATTTGTCATATGCCATTGATTAATGCTTGAGCTTTGTGATAGTTGATGATGAAATATGAAAGATATGTGATTAACATGTTTTGTCTTTGAGTTTTTGGTGAAATTGAGTAATTTGGGTTTAATTGTGAAAATGAGAAATAGGACGACAAAAATGTGAAATAAATGGAATGTGTGGGCTTAAATGGATACAAGGAGAATTCGGCTAGGCATGGGTGAAATGAAATTTTGTGTATTTGAGGACTTTATAAAATAGGGACTAAAGTGTCAAAATGTGAAAATATGAGGGCTATTTTGTAAAATGCCCTAAATATGTGTGTGTGGACTAACTTGAATGAATTGGTGATTGAATGAGCTAAATTTAAACGTGTGTATAGACCAAGAAAGGAAAGGTTCAGATTGAGATCGAGGCAAAGACAAAGTGCTCGATTAATCGACCGTTTCGGTATTTCGACGTCGAGGTAAGTTCGGATATAATACAAGTTGTTAATTTACTTTCTATGCGATGTGAATTGAATGATAGATATTGAATTAGAAATATAATGAATGAAATTGAGTAACGAGGCACTAAGTGTGCGTAATTGAATTAAGACAGAGTTGATTAGCACTATGTGTGCGAAACGATAGAAGCTTCAACTTATTGATTTGGCACTTTGTGTACGATACCAATGTAGTTCGGTTTAAAATATTTGCACTAAGTGTGCAATGACGTTATGTTTCGATTATGAAACTGGCACTAAGTGTGCGAAATAATCAAAAGAATAGTAAAAGTTGGACGAGGTGTAATATCGAGCAATTGAGTAGCATGAATGGTGAGTAACTATGCGTTGATCAAGGTACGTTTGAACCTATGTGGTTGATGATAGTTTTAAAAGTTGAATGAATAGATACTTGAGTGTATGGTTGAGATTGATGATGTGCCTATTTAAGCAATTATCTATGTGATGGCTTAATTATGTATTGATGTGGTATTTTTGAGTAATATGTATTATATGACTAACTTACTAAGCTTTAAAAGCTTACTGTGTAATTTGTTTTCTCTGTTTTACAGTGTCAGTAAAGTTAGTTTGGATCCGAGATCGTCAGCATCTCTATCACACTATCGGCTATCTACTTTGGGTATTTTTGAAAGATGTATATAGTTGGTATATGGCATGTATAAGCTAGTTGATATGGCATGTTTTGAAATGCTTAGTCCTTGCCATGTGATTTGGCTTGGAAGTGGAATGATGTAGGTATTAAGTGTGAGCTTTGTAAATGATGAATGTGGTGTGAAGTAGTGAGTGATGAATATGGTATGTTTCATGCTTGAATTGGTTGTTGAGTAATGAGGTTGAAATGTGGAAGTTATGATATGAATTGGATGATGCTTGTTTTGCATGATTTAGAATGTGAAATTAGTAATTTGGATGGACTTATTTGTGTTGATTTTGAGTATGGAAATAGATGATGTTGTTGATGATTAATTGGTGTATGAAATGGTATGTTTGGGTCCATTTTGAGGCATGAAATGGTATTGCTTTGAAGCTTATAGGTGTACCTAAGTGTGGGTGGCAAGTTTGGCTTTGAAAATGGCCTATAATTGCCCACACGGTTGAGCATATGGACGTGTGGCTCGACCGTGTTGTTTAAGTTTGACAAGTGAAACAAGTCAGGCTCAACCACAGGCTGGACACACGGGCGTGTGACTGGCCGTGTGGTGCAAGTTAGTATCGACCAAGGGTGGGCACACGGGCGTGTCTCAGGCCTTGTGGACAAATCAGTATGTATGCCCTGTTTTGACACGGCTTAAACACATGGGCGTGTCTAAGGCTGTGGTGGCCACACGGCCTGCCCACATGGGCGTATGACCTCTGCAGTTTTGAAAAATGTTTAAATTTTTGAGAATTTTCGTATGCGTTCGGTTTGGTCTCGACCTCTTTGTAACACGTGTTTAAGGTCTCGTAGACCTTGATAAGGGACTAAGTGTTATATTGTAATATGTTTAAGTGATGATTGACTATGTGTTGTGAAAATGTTATGAAATATTTGGAAATGAATCGTAATGCCTCTTAACCCTAATCCGGCGAAGGTTACAGGTTAGGGGTGTTACAGATGCTCTATGGGCTGACAGAGCAACATACAAAACACCATTGGTAATGTCACCATACAAACTCATTTATGGGAAGAACTATTATTTGTCAATAGAATTAGAAAAGAAGGCATATTGGGCAATCCAAGAACTTAATTTGGATCCAACTTTAGCCAATGAAGCAAGACTATTCTAGCAAAAAAAGTTAGAAGAGTTCAAATATTTGGCAAATGAAAATGTTAAACTTTACAAAGAAAAGGATAAAAAGAGACATGACGCAATGATCAAAATGAAATCCTTTTCACCTAGACAAGAGGTACTACTCCTCAACTCTAGATTAAAACTCTTTCTAGACAAGTTAAGGTCAAGATGGATAGGTCCATTTACAGTAGATCAAGTCTTTCTCCATGGTGCTGTGGAACTCATGACCAAAGATGGTAGAAACTTCCTAGTGAACAGGAAATGATTGAAACGATACTTTGAAGGAACTTTTGAACCCGAAGTCGAGAAATAAGCTTTAAAATGTAGATACATATCAGAAATGATAGGCGAGGCATAGGAATTTGAGGACCATTGGTATCGAAAGTTGGATGGGTCCGATAACATCACATAGATCAACCCAATGGAAGCAAATTAAGTTATATATATTGTAAATTAGGTAAATTGTTATTCCGTAGTTATATTTTAGAACTCCATTGTTAAATTCCATGTTAGAATTAGGAAAAAAGTTTTTGAGAGCAACGAGAGAGATCGAAGCCAATTGAGGACAAAATTGGACGGTCGGAGGAGATGGACACAACGAAGAAGAGGAAGCAAGTTTGTGTCACAACACGACCATCTCAAAGGAAAAACCCTAGAAATCAATCGTCGTGGTGAGACATAGGACCTCTATGACACAACATGACCATTTTGTAGCCAATATGGGTAATTTTTGCCATTGTGTCATGCTATACACATGCTATGGCGCGACACACTGAAGTTTTTCAACATAGTTTGACTAAAAGCCTAGAGAAAGTTTTATTTATATCCACCAACCATAACCATAATATACACATTTCAAACACACAGGAAAGTAAAAACTTACCTTCAACTGAAACACCTTCATCTCGTGTTCCAGTTTCAATTTTTCACATCTCCAGTCTTCAAATCCTACAAATAACCTCTCCCTCCTTCTCCTTTTTTCTTGACCCATTGTCTACACGTCTGCTATTATTCCAAACCTATATTCCACATCAGTTGGGGAACGACCTACATCAGCAACAACCCAAGGTTTAGCACTCTAACTTTGTTTTTCATTAATATTACCATTTGGATTGTTGTTATTTTGTTGTGATGGCATCAAGGAAACAACAACACACTACTGAAGCACTAATCAAATTCGACACCAATTGCTTCTCTAATTCAGATGTCGAGAGGTTGCATCTCCAAATGAGTGAACGATCATTTATTCAAGAATGTGGATTCGACCCCACCATGTCTGTCTGCGATGAAATTTGGGATTTGTTGCAAAACCACCGTTGGGATAATTTTTGAGAAACCCCAGTCGAATCGGCGATCGATGCAATAGTTTATGAATTCTATTCCACCCTGAAAAATTGTGAGAACTGCAGACAACAAGGTGAGATGATTGCCCACGTCACTATTTTGGGAAAAAAGTGCTAATTGCACTGTACAAAATATGCAGATTTTATGATGCCCATATTATTCCTATGATTATCTAGAAAATATAGATTTATTCACATTTGAGGAGCTAGATATGGAAGGAATAGTTAATTATTTGACGGAAGGTCATGGCGAGTGGACTTGTCATGCCAACACCAGGGTGCCCCAAAATTCAATTTATTTGCAGTCGTCTGACACCTACACATAATGCTTCTGATGTCATTGCATAAAGAGTGATTATTCTTTATTCAATTTTACAGAAAGACTAGATTTACATTGACCATTAGATCTATGAAGAGATGCTGAAGTACATACAGAGTTATAATCAAAGTATGTATTTTTGCACTTGATCATAGTTGTAACGACTCGTGTCTAGGGGTATCGAAAGTAAAGGTTTTGGTACCACAATTCTGACTAGTGGGTCAAAATATATTAATTATTTAGTATTTATATGGTATTAGGGATGTCGTATAAAATTTGGTGGTGAAATTCTAAGGTTCAAATAACTAATTAAGTAAAAAGGATTAAAGTGTAATAGATGCAAAAGTTGAGGGTTATTAGTAAATGTGATAAGTTGATGTAAAAAGGAAGTTTATAGGACTTAGTGGATAATAATACCAATTATCAAGATAGTGGATGTACATAGTGTAACACCCCAAACCCGGCCCATACGTTATGGCCGAATCTGGCGATGTCACATGATAGTGCTTTAGAAAACATGTTTACATTAAAACCCTTTCTCGTTGTCTTACGGTACTTTCAAAACATGCTACTTGTTTCAATCCTTATCCATTTTCAAAAAGTTATATGTTGCGGAAGCTTTTTAAAAGAATTAACGAATTCGTGTGTATTTTGATAAAACATTTGTTGATTTTGAAAACTCGAGTTTTCATACTTCTAGTCGTAATACCATAAACGTCATAAATCCCAAATTTAAAACAAAAATCCGTAAAGACCTTATTACATAAAATTTACTCAGATATAATCAACCATAATAAAAAAAATAAAACATAAATAAATATCCAGAACTGTGGTCACCGCCGAAGTTTTTCATTGTCATCGATCCGCTCTTCTTTGGGGATTTCTGAGCAGTTAAATAGAAAAGGGTGAGTTTTCACAAACTCTGTGTGTAATCCCCATAGAAAACATGCACATAGTAATATCAGAAAACATATATAAATTCATAGTTCGAGTTTGAGCCCATTACAGAAATGACACAAAATTAAAATTAAAATATTATACAAACTCGGATTTGTGGTCCCGAAACCACTGTTTCGACTAGGGTATAAATTGAACTATTACAATTCTCCCCCGTTAGGGATTTTCATCCCCGAAAATCTTACCGTTAAATAGAATCGGATATTGTTGTCTCATTGAGTCATCAGGCTCCCACGTAGCCTCTTCTACACCGTGACGATGCCACAATACTTTCACTAATGGAATTTTCTTGTTTCTTAACTCTTTCACTTCACGAGCTAAGATACGGATTGGTTCCTCTTCGTATGTCATATCAGATCAGATTTCAATTTCAGATGGGGAAATCACATGTGACGAATTAGATCGATATCTACGGAGCATCGAAACGTGAAATACATTGTGAATCTTTTCTAGTTCAGAGGGTAACTTCAATCTATATGCAATAGGCCCAACACGTTCAATGATCTCATACGGTCCGATGAATCTCGGACTTAACTTGCCATTATGTCCGAATTGAAGCACTTTCTTCCAAGGAGACACTTTCAGAAATACTTTGTTGCCGATCTCAAATTCTATATCTTTTCGTTTTAAGTCTGCATAGGACTTCTGACGATTAGATGCTGCTTTCAAACAATCTCGGATCAGTTTCACTTTCTATTCGATATCTTTTATCAAATTGACCCCGTGTAACTTATTCTCACTGAATTCTATCCAATATAGAGGTGTACGACATTTACGTCCGTACAAAGCTTCATATGGTGCCATTTTGATGCTCGACTGAAAACTATTATTATACGCAAATTCGATCAACGGCAGGTATTGTTCCCATGAACCATTAAACTCAAGTACACAACATCTTAACATATCTTTGAGAATCTGAATAATTCGCTCAGATTGACCATCCGTTTATGGATGAAAAGCTGTACTGAAATGCAATTTCATACCCAAAGTGTCTTGCAATTTCTTCCAGAATCGCGATGTGAATCTCGGATCCCTATCTGATACAATAAATGGTGGCACCCCGTGCAATCTCACAATCTCGAAATATAAAACTCAGCTAATCTTCCAAGTGAGTAGTCAGATCTCACCGGAATAAAATCGGTATATTTAGTTAATCGATCAACTACGACCCATATTGCATCTTTCTTTCTCAAAGTCAAAGGCGAACCAGAAACAAAGTCCATTGTTACTCTATCCCATTTCCACTTAGGAATCAGAATCGACTGCAGCAATCCCAACGAAACTTGATGTTCGGTTTTCACTTGCTGATAAACTAAGCATTTTGAAACAAATTCAGAAATGTCTCGTTTAATACTAGACCACCAGTAGTGTCGTTTCAAATCATGATACATTTTAGTACTCCCCGGATGAATAGATAGATGACTATTATGTGCTTTGCTCAATATCATTCGAATCAACACTAGATTTCTCGAACACAGATACGATCCCGGAATCTCAAACAACCATCCACAATTTGAAATTCAGATCCAAAATTCACTTCACACTGAGTTCGTTTCGCTAGCAATTCATTATCAGATTTCTGAGCATCACATATATGTTGTAAGAACAACGACTTTGCTTTTAATTCAGCTATCACAGAACTATCATTAGACAGATCTAACTGAGCTTTCAGAGTACTTAGTGTAAACAATGATTTTCTACTTAGAGCATCTGCAACAACATTTGCTTTCCCCGGATGATAATCTATCACCAGCTCATAATCTTTTAACAATTCAAGCCATCTTCTCTGAAGCAGGTTCAAATCTTTCTGGGTCATTAGATATTTCACACTTTTATGATCTGAAAACACATGACATTTCTCACCGTACAAATAATGACGCCAAATTTTAAGTGCAAACACAATCGCAGCAAGCTCAAGGTCGTGAGTCGGATAATTCTTTTCATGAGGCTTTAATTGTCTCGAAGCATAAGCTACCACTTTGCCCTCTTGCATCAAAACACATCCCAGAAGTTTAATGAAGCATCACTGTAAACAACAAATTCCTTACCCGATTCTAGCTGTACTAACACTAGAGCTTCTGTTAATAGAGTTTTCAACTGGTCAAAACTTTTCTGACATTTATTTGACCATTCAAATCTTACATCTTTCTGAAGTAATCTAGTCAACGGAGTAGCTATAGTTGAGAAGCCTTTAATAAATCTGCGGTAATAACCAGTTAAACCTAGAAAACTACAAACTTTGAACACATTCTTCGGAGGTTTCCAATTTAGAATAGAAGAAATCTTGCTCGGATCAACACGAATCCCAAAAGCTGGCACAATATGCCCCAGAAAACTGACCTTATTCAACCAGAATTCACATTTGCTAAATTTTGCGTACAATTGCTTTTCTCTCAAAGTTTGCAACACAATTTTCAAATGTTCTGCATGCTCATTCTCATCACGTGAGTAAATCAAAATGTCGTCAATGAATACAACAACAAATTGATCCGGATACTGATTCGAAAATTACATTCATCAAGTCCATAAAAATAGTAGGAGCATTGGTTAGTTCGAATGGCATAAATAAAAACTCATTATGCCTGTACCTCGTTCTAAAAGCGGTTTTTGAAATATCTGAATCTTTAACTCTCAATTGGTAGTATCCCGATCTCAAATCAATCTTGGAAAACATAGTAGCTCCTTTTAACTGATCAAACAAATCATCAATTCTGGGCAATGGATATTTGTTCTTTATAGTCACCTTATTCAATTGACGGTAATCGATACACATTCTCATCGTGCCATCTTTCTTTTTCACAAATAGAACAGGAGCACCCCAAGGCGAAAAACTCGGTCTAGCAAACCCTCTATCATTCAATTCTTGTAGCTGTGACTTTCACTCTTTCAACTCTGTTGGTGCCATTCTATACGGAGCTATCAAAATAGGTGTCGTACCAGGCAACAATTCAATACCAAATTCAACTTCACGAATCAGAGGTAAACCCGGTAACTCTTCAGGGAACACATCAGAAAAATCACAAACAATGGGTACTGATTCAACTTTCTTCTCGGATACTTTTGAATCAATCACATAAGTAAAATATGATTCATACCCCTTTTTCACATAACTCTGAGCTTTCAAAACGGATATCACAGGAGGCAATCCATTTAAATCATTAGACTCAACCGTACAATCTCATCATTCGGACTTCTTAAATCTATAGTCTTTCTTTTACAGTTCACAACAACATCATGCATAAACAACCAATCCATTCCCAAAATAATATCGAATTCATCAAATGGAAGTAGCATTATATCAGCAGAAAAATAGATATCTCGGAACATTAACGGACAGTTCTTGCATACTTTGTCAACCAAGACACTTTTACCTAAGGGTTCGATACTTTTATAGCAAACTCGAGAGACTCTACAGCAAAGTCTTCTTTGAATACTAAATTCATGCATATATATGAATGCATAGAACCGTGGTCTATCAAAGCTATCACGAAGTATCATAAAGAATAAAAGTACCGTTATAACATCAGACGACGAAGCTTCTTCACGGGCTCGGATAGCATACGCTCGGCGAGCATTCTAGCCGGATCGACAACATTGTCTCTCATAGCTCTCTGACTACCACTGACATTCTTTACATTCTTTGATGATCGATCTCTTGCAGGTGCATTATTAGATCTCGGATTCTGAACAGTCTCTGGTTCGACAAGCTCAAGGCAATCACGGATAAAATAATCAAGCGATCCACATCTGAAGCAAGCTCTGTCATTTAATCTACAACTTTCCTGATGTCTTTTTCCACAATGTTTACATTCGATTTTCTCAGATCGAACATTACCAACACTAGCCACTGAAGTTGCTGGGTTTTTGGAACTCATTTGCGATCTAGCTCTTTTTCTGTTCAAATGTCCCGCATTTTCTCTAGAACGACTTTGATCATCTCTGTATCTCTTCGAAGCAGACTAAATGATTTATTCTGAAATCTCTTTCTTGTATCTCGAGCTTCAGACTCAGCTCTTCTTTTATCTTTCCCGAGTGCCTCAGCTTTGCATGCTTGGTCAATGAGTACTACGAACTCTTTTATTTTTAAAATTCTAACTAGCAAACGGATATTTTCATTCAGACCATCTTCAAATCTTTTGCACATTATAGCTTCAGATGATACGCATTCACGAGCATACTGACTCAACCTAACAAATTCCCTTTCATATTCTGTAACAGTCATACGGCTTTGCTTTAGTTCTAGAAATTTTTTTCGTTTCTGATCGACGAATCTTTCACTGATATATTTCTTTCGGAACTCAATTTGAAAGAAATCCCATGTAACCTGTTCTCTCGAAACAACAAAAATTAAGGTTTTCCACCATTGATAAGTCGCATCTCGAAGCAAGGATACAACACACTTTATACATTCATTCGGAGTCAGAGACATTTCATTGAAAACTCGAATAGTATTTTCAATCCAGAACTCAGCCTTTTCAACATCATCAGCATTAGTAACCCGAAATTTCTCAGCCCCATACTTACGGATCTTATCAACTAGAGGCTTATTTAACATATTTGGATATATAGCCGGTGGCACAACTGTAGTCTGAAGGGGATTAATTGGGCGGGGGTTGCAAAATAGCCGAGTTATTTCTCATGAATTGAGTGAACCACTCACTCATCATCTGGAAGAAAGCTTGTTTAGCTTCTCCCTCGGCCGCTTCGTGGCGGTCTCAAATCAGAAGGCTCTATCCCTTGCACGGGAGCAGGCGCATTACTTTCTACGTTGTCAGCTACGGCTCTTTCAGGATCCATTGCTATACAGAAATCATATTTTACACGTCAGAATTCATCACACTATCACAGTTCAAATATATGACATTTATAGCTAGACTCTGACACGCTACGTTAGTCAGAGAATCGACTAAACCATAGTTCTGATACCAATAAAATGTAACACCCCTAACCAAAAACCGTCACCGGAATAAGGTTGAGAGGCAGTACTGAACAATAGGATCATTTCACATCACAATTCACTACACAAAGTCAATCGTCATCAAACACATTTAAATACAATCATAGAGTCCCTTAAATGAGTCATCAAGACCCTAAGCATGCCTATAAAACGAGTCAGGACTAAACCAAAACACATAAGTAATTTCATGAAAATTTGGAACTTTTCTAAAATACAGGGGACACACGGCCGTGGGGGTAGGCCGTGCCTCACCCACGGCTACTTGACACTCCCGTGTGTCCTCCCCGTGGTAGTATATTGCCAAAATCAACATGGTCACCAAGCACACCCGTGTGTTAAGGTCGTGTACTACTAGATCACATACTACCATTTCTCACACGGCCATCAAGCACACCCGTGTCGAGGCCGTGTACAATTTAAGCCACATTACGCCAATTTATCCACGGTCTTAGGCACTTGGTGTGCCTCAACTGTGTGACATCATAGGCCATTTACAAGGCCGATATGCCACCCACTTAGGGTCTTACCTACAAGCAATATATTACAATCAAAATATACCAAATTGACCATTCAATTTATACATTCAATACCAGTTCCAACATGACAATTCCAAAGAAATAAACTCATATCATTACAAGCATGATTCATTCATTTTCTCATTCAAAACTTAGCCATTTCACATGCTTTCACCTTATCAAGATATGCATCATATATCACATTCATTTAAGCAAAGTCTTATCTCATAAATAGCCAAATCACAAGGCTAAGGTCACATAACAACTTATACCAACATACTAGCCTATACATGCCATTTTTAGTTATATACACTTTCAAAAGGGTACCAAAAATTAGTTTAGTAGTGTGATGACGATACGATCCTGAGCCTTCAGTAGCTTCGACGACCTATAAAACAGAGAAAACACACACACAGAGTAAGCTTTCTAAAAGCGTAGTAAGTCATATACAATTAAACACATTGGTACATATATCAATCATTTAGCAACTATCACATATATATAACTTGGTTCATAAACTTATGGCCACATTTGCCACATTCAACATTTCAAGATTCACATTTTCATTTCCAATAATACTTTTCTTCATATCAAAGTCATATAGGTACTTACCTTTTATGCACACTTAATGTACATTCAATTTACCTGAAACAGATAATCATTCACTTATTTGCTCACAGCTCGTATTTACGATTCGTTTTACAGACTTGCCTGTTGAACCTTTAGGAATCTAGTAGGATGCTTAGTAAGATCGAAATAGTTGTATAATGCCAACGTCCCAGACGAGGTCTTATATGCACTCGGATATCGATGCCACTGTCCCAGATAGGGTCTTATACGAATCAATACGATGCCAATGTCCTAGACATGGTTTTACACGTAAAACTCATGTCGATATCAACGTCCCAGACGTGGTCTTACTCATAAAGCTTATATCGAACCCAACGTCCCAGACGTGTTCTTACACGAGATCACAAATCAACGCTAATGTCCCGGACATGGTCTTACATGATGAAACAGAACAGATACCTATGTCATGACATAGCTAATCCTATCTATTCCTAGGTTAGATCGGGACTTCTCAGACTAAATCACTATGTTAGACTCATCTCAAAATTCATAAGTATATACTCTCATAGGTATACATTATCAACATTAGTCATACGAACAAGTATAATATCATACGAATACGTTTATTTGCATAGTGACTTACCTCAGATTTGATATATCGGAATGAAAACGACTACTCGTAAACTTTCGCTTTCTTGCTATCTAAGTCCATTTTCCTCGGTTCTTGATCTAAACATATTCAGAATTAACCCTTTTATTCACTAATTCGTTCAATTCAATCCATACACACATATTTTGGGCTATTTACAAATTAGCCCTCACATTTGCACATTTTATCAATTTAGTCCATTTTACTCAAACCATCAAATTTCACAAGATCAATGCATACACAAGCTTAGCCAAATACATATATATCACATACAAGCCCACATTTCTCATCAAACTTGTAATTTAGTTCTTTAATTTACCATTTTCTCAATTTAGCCCTATTTAGCTAAATTCATCAAAACTTCAAGAACATAACATGTTCATCTAGCTAAAATCTTTCATTTTTCATTCTCAAAGATCACAAAGTTTGCAAAATCATCAATGGCATATTTCACATACATCATCAAAACACAAAATCAAGGCATGGGTTTTGTAGCTCTCAAAGCAACGATTACAAAAACGTAGAAATTATCAAGAACTGAAGTAAAAATATACCTTAATTTGAGCTCACAATAGCTAAATAACCTAACTAGTTTTTTTATTTTCTTTCTTTGCAAATTTTGGTCAAATGGAGAGAATGAAAAGATGAACACTCATATTTTATTTCTTTAATCTAATATTAATAATTAAGTTACCAAAATAGCCTTTATTCATAAAATTACAACAATTAAACAATGATGGGTTATTTGTCCAACTACAATCCACTATCTTAAAAGTGGTTTAATATCCATATAAGGCCTATTCTTTTAAAAGCCATAACTTATAAGTGCTTTAGCAAATGGCAAGCTACTTCCACTTACAATGCAATTCAATCTTTTGTCAAATTAATCACACAGACGGGCAATTTAACATACGAAACTTTACCACATGCTTAATCACATATCAATGACACAGAAATTAATATTAAAATATTATACGAACTCGAATTTGTAGTCCCAAAACCACTGCTCTGAATAGGGTATAAACTGGACTGTTACAAAAAAGATCACAACAATGGACGAGAAAGAAATCAATTAGGAGCATAGCTCGAAACAAATAAGTTAATCAAAGATAACCAAGGCAATAAAAGAAAATTGATTGGGGTGTATCTTCAAAAGAATAAAGTAATCAAAGATAGCAAATTCAAAATGGGTAAGATAGAAGCTAGGTGCCCCAGATATCCCAGCCTGAGCTTCTCTGTACAAACTTCTTGAGGACCATTTTGAGCTCAATACGTGTTTAGAGGATTCGGAGTACTTTGTCAATGCCCCAAGACGTAGCATACTTCCTCATTGTTAATTCAGGCATAGCAAGACTACCACATGCCCTATCTTTGATCAAAATTTGAGCCGCCCTTTTCGGGTTTTTGGCTCAAAACCCCTTTGGTCTCAAAGTGCCCTTTGCGGGTTTTCGCCTTGGCCTCTCCTTTTTTTTTTTGAATTTGATCTCAAGGTGCCCTTTGCTGGTTTTCACATTGGCCTTTCTCCTTTCAAGTAAAATACTTCTTGACTGAACCTGAATTCACCGAATTGGGAAAGTTTTTGCCATCCGTCTCGGTCAATATCAATGCTCTTCTAGAACAGGCCCTTTTTTACTACATAAGGTCCTTCCCAGTTTGGAATCAGCTTTCCTCTGAAATCCTTTTGTATAAGAAAGATCTTTTTCAACATCAGGTTCCCCTCATGGAATTCTCTAGGATGAACCTTTTTTCGTAAGCTTGCATCACCTGACCATGATAGATAACTTTTAACCTTTTCTTCGATTAGGTTCAATTGGAAAAAATGTTTCCATTTTATAAATCAAGATGCTGCCCCAACAAAGGTCCTGGCCAACGTTCGATAATCATAGAGGATAAATAGTAACTTTTTTATGCCAATCTTTACAAGTCTCGGTTATCTTTCCTACAATCTTTTTTTTTGCTACCTTTACTGCACTATGATATGGTGTCTGATCTTCGAACAAACTTCCAAACATTTGACATTGCACTTGATCTTTTTTTTTGGAATTTGATGACTGTCAACTTTGCAATATTGACATATGAAGCAACATTCACCCTCTTAGTGAAGTAATCGATGGCCACAAAGATAATTCGATGTCAACTAGAAGCTTTTGACGAGATCAGCCCCATAACATCCATGCCCTACATATAGAAAAGTCTGTGAAGAAAATGGAGGAGTCACATAAATCTCGTCTTCTTCAATTCAGTATTTGCGGTATAACTGATGCAATTCCTTTCCATGGTAGACCAACAGTGTCTGATCCTCATGTTTAGCCCATGTCTTAGTAGCCCAGCCATGTCCTGATATGATCGTGCAAAAACATATTTGAATTCTTGAAAATAACTCAATGATGTCTCGTCTTATTTCTGTAGTGAGCTAGGCTACAATCTTCACCTCTTTTCTAGGCTCATAATATCCACTGACCCTTTGTAAAGTAGGGTCTGTTTTTAATCTTATTCTACCATTCTTAACAAATCAGAGGATAGGTTACAATCTCTGTCATCTTCAATGTCCTGAGATACCTCTAGACACATATCTTACTCGAAAGGAGACTCTGAGTTAGTAACAACGTTACTCACATTGTTGATATCTGGAGACCTATTGTAGGTTCAAAGGAAGATTCCAAAGAATAAATGATTCAAAGAATGATTATTTGTATGGTCATGAATGAAGAAAGCAAGAATACTTGAAAGAAAGTCCAAAAAACAAACAGAAGGAAAAAAACTAAGAACAATTATTTGTACAGTATGAAATGGAAAAAATAAAAGAATATTTGCTCAAAAAGATAAATTTTATTGAAATAAAAATTTTGGACACGAGCCTATTTCACAAAAGGATTATTATTGCCCCTAGGCTTAAGGCAACAAGCGTATTTTGAATATTACTCTAAATTAGCTCTAAAAAATATAAGGATCTCTTCCACAGTCCCATTGTTCAAAATACTCCCAAGTATGTAAGGGCAGATGATTGGAAAAATCCAGTTCTTTCTTGAGATACGTCTTTAATATTCAGATTTCCCAATATCAAGTATTGCACTAAAGCCCTGAACTCGATGCATTCTTGGATCTCATAGATCTCACCCCATTATCTAGATGGTTGGGTGACAAATCTTCTGTCCTAGAGGGATCATCGAATTTGACAATACCCATTTTGACAAGTTTTTTTATTATCTTTTTGAAAATAGTGCAGTTCTCGATCGAGTGTCCTATGATTCTCGCATGGTATTCGCATTAGGCGTTCATGTCATACCATTTAGGGTATGGAGGTCATATAGGTTTTAGGTAGAAAGGGGATACTACATGTGCATCTATCAAAATTTGGTATAGCTTCCTATACGTGATTCGAATGGGCGTGAATTGGGATTTTTCTGAGTTCGATCTTGGATTGGGTTCTTGCCTTGAGGAGACCTGATGGCTAGTAATTGACTGGCCTATGGTATTCAGTTTTGAATAACACTTGCTATACATACTTGTGTTATTCGCCTAATTTTCTTTTTTCTTCGGGCCCTTAAAGTATTAACTTGGGAGCTCCAATCTCGCTTTTTCCTTTTTTAACGATCTTCACATTGTTTCGGGATCTCCACACTAGCCTTCCTTGTTTCTTCTATACTAGCCAGATCAATGATAATGGGATTGGTTGGATTGCCCCCCAGATTGGGATCTGAGCCTATCGAGTAGTTTATTGGTGTCGACATACCGGCCTGATGCTGTTGGGGTCTGATAGTAATGGGTACCTCTTTTGGATGTGCATCTAGTTGAGTCTGGACGCTTATTGGAGTAAAACCTGGGGGATAGACGAGGTCTTCATTATCATCTCCACTGTTGACTACTGGGCCTTTCATCTCTTCAAGCCCTTCGGCTAGTAACTGACTTGACTGGCCAATCACATTCTTTTGGAATTCTAACATTTGATCCCACATATCTTGTTGAATTTTGGTCAATTGCTCTTGCATATGTATTTTCCTTTGCTCTAATCTCTCCAACCTTTGTTCCATGTTTTCCAAGTTAACTGAAATAATTTTACCTAATTAGGGTTCTTTTTGTAAAAGTGTAATGCAAATGGTGCAATGCAGTGCAGATGCATGGAATGAATGCAAAAGAAAGAGAGGCGTTGATTCTGAATTCAATTCCATTAGAACAACTTTTATAGAAAGTGAATTTCTTTACATAAAACGAATTACATATGCGGCCTTGCCCTCATATTCCAAGCAAAAACGTCAGTCCCCTTCTTCGCAAAGGTCAAATCTTGCAAACTTCTAATAGATGCCTCCACTAGCTCTTTTTTGCTTGGGCCGCAACACATTACTCACTTATCTTCGCAATGCTTGTTAGAAAATTGAGACATGACGGCTCTCGAATAATCTTTGCCAGCTTGAATCCTCAGGCCATAAAACAAAATCTTGTATTCCTTTGCAAATTATCAATTTTCTCTCGTTTGTTTTCTTGGATCATATTCGAACGACCGTATTATAATCCATCTTATCAAGAAATCTATTTTCCCATGACAAGCTCTTCTATTTAGCAGTCGAATTTGAATCAAGACCTCCTTTCTGTGATGAGAATGCAATGCAACCAAAACAAAACAAAACACGTTAGCACAGGAGAAATAAACAACATAGAACACCTATCTGGGCAACTACTGGGGTTTGGCATGGTTCTACCTAAGGTGGGCTCTTAGGGTTCACTATATGCGGTTTAGTTCTAAAGAAAAGGTACTTAAACCAACAGATTCCTCAATCTTCACCCATTATAGGCTCATATAGATCGAGTTCATTTTAGGTGAATACATTTCCCTATGGCCATGCGGAAGTGAAAAATTCACGAAGACATAGGTAGAGATGTATCCCAGAAGCAATCCACTAGCCTATGCGGAGGTGAAAACCTCACGAAGGCATAGTTTCTCACTCCCACTTAAAGGTGCGACCACAACGGTCATGCAATGCAATGTGCGCAAGAAAATAAAATCCATATGCAATGACACAAACAAATACAATAAAAGGATCGTAATTTTCAAATCAAATTTTCAAATCAAATTTTAAATTTTCGACAAAGGACAGAAAATAATCAATTTTATGGCTTGACTTTCTTATTGCTCCCCAGCGGAGTCGCTAAGTTTTCGAAACCATTTTTAATTTTTTCTAGAAAATAGGGATCAAATTTAAAAATGAAAATAGAGTCTCCACCAATCTTTTTTTAGAGGTGTGATCGGGTCACGTTGAAATTGATCATTTTAATAAAAAAACATTTTAATTAATTAAAACAATGATTTTGGTCTACGAAATTTGAGAAAACGGGTTTGGTAGTCGGTTACACACAAGGAAGGATTAGCACCTTCATAACGCCCAAAATTGGTACCTAATTGATTAACTAATGTCCTAATGTCAAAAATTTGAAAAATTTAAAATACGATCCTTTTTATTTGAAAGAAAACTTGAATAAATCAAATTGTACGCCAAGACCCATTTATCTCAAAGAAATAAAAAGTTAGGATGCAACATTTCAAGACTTCGAAACTAAGCTTGCCTTTATTTGTAGAAAATTCTTACCTCGAGACAACAAAACGTCATATCCAATAAGTTAGGACACAACATCTCGAATTCCCGAGAATAAGTTTTTTTTTTAACTTTTTTAAAAAAAGAAAGTAATAGTTCTTTAGATTCGAAGAGAAAAATCGAAACCCAGTAAGTTAGTATACGACTTCTTTCGAACCTTAGAACATGGAGTGTTTGCTTATTTTGAAAATCGGATAAAATATAATGCGATAGTAATAAAATGGAAAATGAATTTAAAATAAAATGTAAAACCGTTTACAATGCTAGCTTGTATAACAACATGATGATGATAAAATATAATAACAATAATAAAGATAGAAATAAAATACAATAAAACAAAAGCAAGATAAACAAATGAAATAAAACAAAAGAGAATAGTAACAAAATGGAAGCTATATACAATAAAAAAACCATAGAATAATAATAGTAGCATAAATGCAACAATAAAATATATTAATAAGCGAATAATGGTAAAAATAAAAATAATATTAGTAATAATAAGAATAATAATAATAATGAAAATAACGTAATAATGTTGATAATAAAATAATAATAAAATTAATAATAAAGATAATTATAAATAAAATAATAAAAAATAGTTGTAGTAATATTAAAATAATAATTATAATAGTAAAATAATAATAATACTAAATTAGTAACAATAATGGTAATAATAATAATATTAATAGTAAATGAAAATAATAATAAAAGTAATAGTAAAAATAAAATATAGTATTAATAATAAAATAATAGTAATAATATTAAAATTAATAGTGATAAATAAAAATAATAATGAAAATAGAAATAATAAATAGTAATATTGAAAGTAATAATAATAATATTAATAATAAAAATAACGATAATAAAAATATAATAATAAATATAGCTATAATAATAATAATATATATAAAAGCGAAAGTGGTAATAATAAAATAAATAAATAAGTGACCAATCGTAAAAAAAATTAAAACAATAATTGAAATTGAACAGATCGAGGACTAAATTGAAATAAGAATGAAATTAAAGATACAAATTATAAATAAATAAGCAACAAAACCAAAATGAATAGGCACTAAAGGGAGGAGGGCCAAATAGGTAATAAACCTTTCCCTTGGACACGCGTCCTTTCCATAGAGGATCGGCTCATTAGGGACCAAATTGAAACGCCCAGCAAATGTTGTGGCCGAATTAACAAAACCAGAAAAAGAGGCAATTGGACTAAATTGAAACAGTTTGACAAAGCGGAAGGACTAGGGTTGTAAATAGCCTATTTTTGAAAAACACGCGGACCCTCCTTGCGGGTCTTGTCGTGCGGGTTGGATAGAGGCAAAACGGCGCCGTTTTGGGCTATTGAACTTAGCCCTAAACAACGCCGTTTAAGGGCAGTATAAAAGTTAGATTTTTTTTAAATCTTCATTCCCTTCTCTTCAGCAAAAAAGAAAAACCGAGGGCCTTCAAAAAATGTTCTCCCTTGGGAGATTTCCGACATGGTTCCGACGAAACTCGTGCGAGAGCTCGGTGCCATGATCGATCTTGCATTAATACACACATGTAGGAGCTTGAAAAGGTAAAAAATTTCTTTTTTTTTTGTATTTTTATGCATATATATTATATATGAATTCGAAAAAACAAAATAAAAATAACAGTATTCGAAAATGAAAAGAAAAAAGAGAAAAATAAATAAATAAAAACTTTGCTACTTTATGATCTTTGTATATTCCGTGTAAAAAATCATTGTATTGCTTTTTTTCTGTAAAAATTGTAGTCTTTACACGGTTTTTGTTTCGCTTTTTATAGCCGAAAAATCTCAAAAATAAACAACCCAAAATACAATTTGTTTTTGCTGTGCTGTATTTCCTTTTTTTTCGCAAGTGGACGGCGAAGATAGGGGCGCGATTTATGCGCTAATGGCTGCGTGATGTCCAACGATGAGGGCTGCTATGGAGGCGGCGGCGCGATGAAAGAATCCTAGGGTTCGTGTTTTCAATTTCTAAAACAAAATTTGGGCCGTTGGGCCATGTAATTTTGTCTTAGGTATTTTGGGTTAGTGGGTCTTATGTTGGGCTTTGGGTAGTCTAATATTGTAATTTTTGTTTTATTGAGCTGTAAATGGACTAAACATTTTGGTTTAAAATTGTTTTATTTTCTGTTTTGGGGTTTTGTATGGGTCCGAGCAAAAATAGGTTATTACATACAATACAACTCAAAATCTCACAATACATAATTTGGCAAATTAATATAGTTCGTCATATTAATACAAATCACTAAATTAACATAGTTCGCCATAATAATATAATTCTCCAAATTAACTGTTTCACAATATAACACAGTACACAAATATAATTGGCTCATACTACAATTAAACTCTCACCTAACATTTCATGATAATATAATTCTACACTAATCAAAGCTTACATTCCTGTATAGCTCATAATTCACATATTAATTCGTGCATGCATAGATATACAGATTATATGTTAAAAGAGTTCACATTATTATTTTTATATTAATTCTCAAACATTACAAAACCCATCCACTCATGTATTTATATTATATATAACAAGAAACACATATATATTATATAAAACATGACCCTGAAATGCATATATATTATATATTTTATGACCTATAAAGATATATAATATATATGTAACAAGACACATAAATATATTATATATACATATCTATTTAAAATCCCTGTCACATCAAATTTCAGCATATTCCAAGTGCCATATACGTGTATATATAGAAACTGATTCCCCTACACACATATATAATCATTAAACACATATATATATTATATATAACAGAACCATAGACGCATATATTTGATATATATATAACAAAATTCACAGATATATTATATTTATAATAAGACCATGCTCATATATATATATATATATATATATATTAGTACAATAGCTCTTGCAACTGCTCACACCTACTAATATGCACACACACACGCAACCTTTAAGTGCACAATTTCACACACGCCAAATTCTATAATTTATAGTTACGACTTGTCTATTCTTTTCCTATAATTACATAGCACATTTTAAATTCATGCATTTGGTTTATTAAATCGTATAGTATGCATACCATACATTTAAAAAGAATTGCAATGGTTTGCACCAAGAGAAATCAAGGCTCGCATATTACTTAAGTAGGGGTTCGTATATGTTACCTTAGCCTGCATACTAGAGTTCAAATACAGTATATCAAACCACTCACCTTAGCAACTATTGCTTCAACTGTAATGCTCTGAATGTTGGGGTTAGAAGTTTTGAAATTTGTGATTAGGTTCTGAACGTAGCTCAACCAATTATGTGCATTTTGCGTTTTAGTTTTAGAATGAGCCTGCTAGTCTGGTAGTTGGTTGTGTGTTAGTTTGTCTCTAGGTCCCTGGTTCAAGTCCTCTTATGTGCATTCTGTGGAAACAATTTTGCTTTAGTATGATTTTTAAGTATAGTAGATTTTGTTTATTATTTTATTTCTAGTTTATTTTTATTTTAGTTGGGGGAGAGAGAAAACAAGGGAGGGGTCCCCAAATTGTTTTACACGTTCCCACATTTCTTTGTTTCTTTTTCAGTTTTTTTTTTATTTTTATTTTCTCTCTTTTCAAATTTTGTTCTAATTATTTATTTAATGGTGCCTTCATTTAGAGACTCCAAGCATTTTCGTTAGAGGAATTATTCGCTAAGTCGTCAGGTGTGAATCAAAATTGGCGGGTTTGAGGTGTCTATCATTTTGGACATTTTGATCGCAAATTAAGGTGTGGGTTCTGAACTTTCCTTTTGTTATTGAAACATTGAATTGATTCTGGGTAATTCGACAAATTGAGTGTGTTTTGAACGGTATAACTCGGTATCGAATTGCTTTGAAATTCGGAAACCCTTTTTGTGTGATTTGGTAGTTGAATGGAGGTTTGTATTGGCTTTAAATAGCATGAATTCAGTTTATTATGGTGTTTTTTTTTGAAATACTTTAATTAGGGGTCGTTTTAATGATCAGAAAATGAGACTTTCAATCAATTTCGGTGTGGTTTCATGATCACACGGGTGGCCACACGGGCGGTTCACACGGCTGTGTGCAATTGGGATTTAGGGTTTTTGGGCTAATTTGGGTGCCACACAGTCGTGTGGCTGATTTGGAGAAAATAGTCTTTTTACACGGCTGTGTCCCATAGGCACAAGGGGCGTGTATGTTTGGAAATTAGGGATTTAGTGATTTGGTGCCACACGGCCTGGTCACATGGCTGTGTGGCTAATTTGGGGATTTAGGGATCTTACACGCGGGTGTGTTTTAGCCACACGGCCATGTCTGGTGGGCACACGGGTGTGTGATACCTTCACATGGCTGTGTCTGCCCTGTATTTTATTTTAGCACAAATGGACAGAGAGTTCCATAGCCGGATCACACGGCCGTGTCCCTAGGTCACACGGGCGTGTGCATCCTTCCACATGGGCGTATGCCCCTCCACATGGGCATGTTGACCTCCACATGGACTAGGAATTTCCCCACGGCCGTAGCACACGGTCGTGTGGCCCTTTCTCGCTGATTTTTTATCAGTGTCGATTTCAGGGTTGATTGTGTTTCAGTAGAATCTGTCTCTTAGCTAAGTCTTAGTAAGGGTGGCCGGTACTTTGTTTTGGCTTTGACTTTTGTGTTTTCATTGTTACAACTTTATACAAGCAACTCGTTGAGGTTAATCGATGTTGTTATGAAATTGATTTCGAATCTGGGATAGTGTGTGTACGCATTTCTGAATCTGTTTGATTGGTGTATGGGAGTTTGTATGTGATGCGCATTCTGTGGCTGCACGAGATTCTGTGATTGATTGTCTAGATGTGAGTTTCTGTGTCCAAATAACTGTTTGGAAATTTTGTATTTTGATTCTATACGCTTGTTTACATACATACTTTTGCATGAAATTATTTGGGGATTGGTTGTGAAGAGAAGGAAGATTGATTCTGATCTGATCTGGTAGTTTAACTACAACTTATGGTACATCAGTTTATCACACAATATCGCGTGTACGTCAACTTTACTGTGTACTATTATCTAATTTGGAAGTTTAAACTATAACATGTCTGTACATCGATTTACCGCAATGCACTGTACTGTAGATACGTCAGCTTTGCTGCGTATTATTATCTGAGTGGCTTATTCCACATACATGGTGTGTAGGGTTGGATGAGCCTTTCGAGGTCCTATGTAGTGTGTTTGGTTGGATGAGCAATGACTTTATTGGAGTGTGATTTGTTTTGGTTTGGATGGGTGGGTTTTCACTACTTGACTGCACTCATACGCATCTGTTTGAGTGTTCTAGGTGCAAGATTATTTGACTGCATTCTGTCTGATCAAAAACACTTGTGACTGAGTCTCTGTGTGCCATGGTGTGTTTAAACTGTTACGTTCTGTTGGGAGGTTGACCTCTAATTTACCTTCTATTTCTGTATATATATATATATATATGTAAGTATGTTTCGGTATTGAATTGAGTTTTGTAATTCTGCTATTAGTCACGTGTCGAACTCACACTGAGCTCATGTAGCTCACCCCTTCAGATTCCCTTTTTCAGGTATTTTCGTATGCTGTTGTTGGACTTGGCATGTCACAGGTCTCGGAAGCGTCACGTTTTTAAAAACTGGTTAATAAAGTGTTTTACAAAAATCGGTTTTATGTAAACGATTTTAGACTGTAAGTTCTGTTTTAAGTACTGTAATATTTTGTGGGGGTTGTTTTTGTAAAATTTTATTGCGATCACTTCGGTGATCAATGTGACTTCCGAAATTCGGTCTAAACTTCTAGGCCGGGTTTTGGGGTGTTACATCAACTACCATGATGTAAGCTTTTATTTGCCTTTGTCTATGATTGTAGAGGCTCCTAAATGAATTGGCACTTTTCATACACATCAAACACATTACAAAGGCATTACTAACAGGAACAAATACCATTAAATCATTCCAAAATCATAGATCAAAACCTATTAACCTTTATACCGAAAATTAAACTAGTTTTGTTGAAATAGGTGTCTAACCACTCAAATCTTATTTCTAAGCTTAGATTCAACTTCATACATCCTAAATATCATTAACTACATATCCAAACCATCAATTTTACCCAATTTCACTTATTTAATTTTTCCGAGAAAAAAAAAGCTTATGTAATCTTTTAAAAAGGGGAAAACATTCAATTTGCTTAAATTCATTAAGGATTTGTTAAATTAAGATCAAATTCCTTTTAATTAGATCAAAATGGGTTAGAAATCACATTAAAACCAAATATTAGCCAATAAATATGAGATCTACCATTTTCAAGCCAAAAATCAGCTTAAAATCATATGATATATTGAGATCTTGATTAAATCATTTAAATCTCGAATTGAAATAACAACTCACTTAGTTTAATCATAAAAAGTCAAAATCTCACCTCAATTTTGTAAAATCGACGAGCTATGGAGCTAATTCAAGCTAGAACATATGAAGATCTCTTGAGGATTTTAAGGATGAAAACATGAGTGCTCTTCAAAATTGAAAAGATATTTTGTGTTTAGAAAGCTTAGGAATAAAAAAGGATGATCTAATTTTGGGAGAAAATCTTTGATTTGGTGTTTGAAAATTTTTGAAGAAGATAAAGATTGGGAGGGAAGGAGATGTAGAGGTTGTTAAATAGGCAACCCATTTTTAAAAATTGGACCATTGCCCATTTAACCACCTCCAGTTTCTTCTATTTTTCAAATAGGTCATTTTTTTTCAATTAAAACCAATTTGAAAAATATTTCAAATCAAACCTCGTTTCTAAAATCCGTTTTAACCAAATTAGTTCCCGACACCTAATTTTAATATCTTAAACTAAAATTATTAATTCTAATTATTTTAATATTTTATTTAATTAATTCCTAATTATTTAATAATCTAATCTAATTACAGTTTTCGATTCACTAACTGATAAACCATAAAATTAACATGTTTTAATCTCATGCTTGGAATGTTTTTGGATTATTTATTATGTAATTAGTGAATTTGATGCTCCTAATCCTTTAAAATTATGTTTTTATACTTAGGTGAGCATAGGGAAGTGAAAGGAGCGAAAAATGGGCCAAAATCGGACAAAAAGAGCTGTTTTCAAGAACCACACGGCCTGGGCATTTTCACACGGGCTGGCTAACCCGTGTCGATTTCAAACCCTGCCTCTCTTTTACGCGGAAAAACCCATTCTTTAGGGTTTCTGAGCATTCTAAAGTTTATAAATATATTTTAGAAAAGGACTAAGGGGGGCACGTCAGAGTAGAACGAAGAAATTACTCAAACAATGCCGTCGGAATCAACTCAGAAGCAGATCTCCTTCAAGATTGAAGATCTCCATTCAAAGTTCCTTCTAAGTTTTATTGGGTTTCTTATATCTTGTTGTTATTCTAATTTTGAGATGATTCCCTCCCAGATCATGGACAAAATTCCCTAGATACCTAGGGAAGATGAAACCTATGATGGATCTTATTATTTGATTTTCTAAAATAACATGATAAATACTTGTCTCTTGTTCTCAATTATGTATGCTTATTTCTTGCTTTAATATTTTCAGGATATTAATTCAAGTGTGATGTGCTTATTTTAGTGGAGAAAAAGTCCCTGTTTAAGAGTAGATCTAGCATAATTGAGTGGAGTTGCATGCAATATTAGAAATAGGACGACGTAAATCTACCAGATTAGAGTCAAATCTAATAGGAAAATTCATAGATTGAGTTAATGCGACAATAAGGGTTTTAATTAGAAAAATATTTCAATTAATCAACCTAGAGTCAGGTGTTCTTATTCTCGAAAGAGATATTAACATATTTAAGGATTTCTACGGATCAAAGCACAAGTGAATAAATCATTTAATTCAGATTTAGAATAATAAGTGAAGTCTAGGTGGATTCTTTCCTAGGTATTGTCTATCTTATTGGTTTTCTTCAAATATTTTCTTAATTCATTCTCTGTCGTGTTCTTTGTAATTAGATTTGTAACATCCCTAACCCTAAATCGTCGCCAAAATAGGATTACGGAGCATTATCGAACATATTAAACAAATTACAAATAATTCACAAATAAAATAACATACATAGTATAATTTAATCATTAAATCCCTATAATAGACCATCGAGGCCCAAAACACGTATTAGAAATGGAACGAAACTTGTTCGAGTACTCTAAAATTTTTTTCATAAATATATATATATATATATATATATTTAAAAAAACTCAATATAACCCATTTATAAATATCTAACCTTCCATGTAATTTTAAACCACAACCAACTTACAATTAATATGGAAATCAACACATTTTCACATTCAAACATTCTTAAATCATGCTTAAAACATTGACTTATCTAATTGATCAACAACATTCATGATACTATATAAAATTTAGCTAATAAACTTCATTTATCTCATTTCAACTTTAATACCAAAGATACCATTTTATAACTTAACATTTCATTTATCATTCAAACATTAAAGACCAATTCTTTACAACCAAAACTCACAAGACTCTTAAATAAGAAATAGGTACATGCCACATCTACCAAAGAGAAAATTACATCACCAAGTTTGTGCTAAAGTCGAGATTGATCTAGATGTTAAATCGGGACCTTTGACCTCTACTGACCTGCGCACGGAAACAACCATATGCTGAGTATGCCTATACTCAGTGGTATTACCATAATTCAAGCTATAATAACAAATAATAATGTATAAAAATATAAATATCAAACATATAATAATTTATTTATATTTATATTAATTCATACTTTAACTTTCAAATTTTCAATTAATCAAATTTGTAACATCCTAAATTTTTGGGCCTATGCGTTTAATGGGTGAATATGTGGAATGAGTTAATTTAAGTGTTAGGGGCCCAAAATTTTAAGTTTTAAGGAGCCCAAATCTTCTAATTTAAGTTAGTTAAATTTGGCATTAGGGATTAGGGAAGTGGACGGCACAAGGCTATAATTTAGGGATTATTTTTGTTTAATTAATGAGGATAACAAGCTGATAAAATAAAGGGAGAGTTGGTGCAAATGTGGCCTCTTATGGATGAGTGTTTTGATAGGGATAAGGGATAGAAGGATAGAGGAGAAAAGATAGGAGTTATCTTACGAGTGCGAGTTGGCGAAATTCCATCTCCTAGAGGGGTGCGAATTTTCCCATTAATTGTTAATTATTGGCTATCGGAAGGGCACTTTCGGATTTGTAGGTAAGTGCCGAATTTCCCTATAAATAGGATAGTAGCTCTTCAAATCCGGCATTGGAACCCTATTCTTTTCTCTCATTCTCTGTGCCGAATTTCGTAGCCTCTCCCTCTCCAATATTCTTCTCTTCAATTGCTTCAAAAGTCGAAACCTTTTCTCCATTCTTTTTCCCTTTGAGCCGATTTCTCTAAAAAAAGCCGAAATCTCCATAGTTTTTCTTTATTCATCCTATTTGTAAGTTTTATTCTTTCGGCATTTAAATCTATTTCTCTGGCATAGCCGAATTTTCAAGCCTTTCTTTGTTTTCTTTTCACTTTCCTTTTAAGCCGAAACCACATCACTCATCTTTTTGGGATTTTTCATAAAAGTCGAAATCGTGAGATTTAGTCTCTGAAGTTGCGAATCTTCTTTAATGGAGTCTGCTTGTGCCAAAATCAAGGAAACAATAGGTAAGTATTGATTTGGGATTTCATTGTTCTTTTGGCTTTTCAAAGTCCTTAGCCGAATGGCTATTAGAAACTAATCTCTTATTTCACACTTCTTTTCGGCATTTCGGATTTAAAGAAGGAGGCCAATCGCATAGATCTCTAAGTTATAGAATCGTGTTACTTTCGAGATTTCAAGGTAAGAGGATTTGTTTATTTATATATATAAAATCGGGTAGAATACTAACCATGGCGAATATAGGAGCGGCATATTTTCACAATTTTTTCGACTTTTAAGCAAAGTTATAGATTGAGGATAATAGATCCGGATAGCAAGGACATCGACTAAGAATATTGGATTTCGCGATATCAGGTGTGTAATACTTCCCCACCATTTAGATCTATCAGTTAAATACTTGTTTATAAGTATTATATGTTGTGATAAATGCGAAATCCGGCATAAAGATGGAAGCCAAAGAGGGTAAAAGCGAATCACCGGTCGGTGAATATTCTGATGATATGTTATAAGTGTGTTGATTTTTGTGATTGCATGGGGTGGGATTGATGACAGGAGAAAGTTATACGTTATATGTGTAGCGGTTTTTACCGTGATCTGATGTAGTGGCTAATGCCGTGAACTGTTATACGGGCTTAGGCCATTATATGTTATAAGGGCTTCGGCCATCATATGCAGATGAGCAGCATGATTGCCATCATGGTGTGTAGTGGTGTGGGTCGATTGTAGAAATCCCCAATGGTGTGAACGGTTGGTGCAGGGGTGTGTAGCGGATGGAAACCTAAGCAAATGGGTTGGGCTTGCATATTAATTTTATTATGTATATTAAACTGTTTATTCTATTTTATGGGGTTAAGGCCCAAATCTAATGGTGCATGAGGGTTGCACCTGAGTCTCGTGACTCAACCTATTAAATTAACATTTCGGGTAGCATTTAGTGCATCGGACCGGGCTGGAGAGGAGTGCAAGGTGGCCATGCAAAAGAATATGTAGATCCAAGCAAAAAGACTCAAGTTAATTATTTTTATATTATGTTTTATTTAATGGATTTTAAACCTCGTTGTAATAAGGCCATGGGCCACTAGTTTATATCTTGTTTTATTATGGGATAAATTATTTTTAGTTATTCAAACATTTATTTTAATTAAACTAAGGCATGTAATTAAGTTTGAGTTTTATTCATAAAGGCATATTTTATATAAATTACATTTGGGCTTTTTGACAACACGATTCGTTTTACAAAAATTTTCTTAGTGACATATCAGATCCGGTCGTGGTGTTTGGGCCGGGTTTGGGGTGTTACAAAATTGATATCACATATCATCAAACTGCATTCAATCATCTCATGAACCTTTGGTTCATGTCTTTTGTTTTCAGTCTCCATTCAATTCACAATTTCAACTTTCTCATTTCTTCAATAAATCAATCGAAAAATTTCATTCGTTTTATCATTTCATTTGCTTACCCCTAGTAACAAGACTCAGACCTTGGAGGATACACGGATTCCAACCAAACACACCAGAATAAATAATCCTCCCAAACACACCAGAAAGGCATTAAATGCCTCTTCGGATAATCCGAAGAAATAAAGTAACATTAGTATCTCCTCGGCCAAGCCGAAAAGTCCCCTGAACTCTTCCAAATCCTATGGCATGCCAACTATATCTGACTCAGCCCGACTAGTTAATAGGGTATTCAAATCATTTCTCATTTCAATCTCATTTCAATTCAAAATACACCTTTCAATTTAATCACAATTCAATTTAATACATTTTCCACTTTCTAATTTAAATACTCAAACATATTCATACTTCATCTCAATTTCATTCATGTCAATAGTAATACTTGCCTTATAATTTACTTGCCATAAATAAGAATTTAAATATAACATTAACTAAATAGTAGTTTGAATTATTGTAATACAAACCCGAAATTCGCGATTACTCCTCGATGATCTTCTCTTTTCCTTTCTTCGTGGATGCCTCGGGTGCGATATTAGCTATGAAAAATTAAGATAATTTTATAATCATTAATACATAACTAATTTATATCTAATTAATTGAATTTCTATTCAATTTTCTACTTAAATTTCAATTTAGTCTTAACTAAATCCATTTACTTTTCTATCTCAATTCATACTTTATTTCTACTCAAATTTCAACCAAACTTAGACATAACTATCTAAATTTAATCATAAAACCCTAATTTTGAAATTCTTGCAATTTAGTTCCTACTATGTAAAACTAATAGCTTCCTTTACAATTTAGTCTTTTAATCAATTCTAACTAAAAATTCATTCAATTAAGCCCCTAATTTAACAATTTGTTCAACATGAATCATGTTCAAAAACCTAAGAACTTCCAAAACTTCAACAAAACTTTATTTTTAAGCTTCTAAAACATCAAAATTAAATAAAAAAGACTTAATTGACTTACCAAACTAAACTCCAAACTTTAAAACCTTGGTTTCTCCTTTTTCTTTTCTTTCTTTCTTTTTCCTGCTCTGTTTCGAATTAGCTTCTGTTTCTTTCTTCTTTCCTTCCTTCTTTCATTTATTTCTTTTATGTTTTATTTATTTATTAGTTTAATAATAATTACATAATATTATAACAAATATCTATTTAATAAACAATATATGTATTACAAATGTACATTATCATCACCCTACACTTGTCTTGATTTAATTTAATTTATTTGTTTTATATACTTTAATATTTTAATATAATACAAATCTATTTACTTAAGTAAAAAGTAATAAAATAAATTTATTACAAATGTATAAATATATGCATTACACTTGTATAATTTAATCACTATACATTTATCTTTATTTTGATTTATTTCATAATATAATATCAATTTAATAATAATAATAATAATAATAATAATAATAATAATAATAATAATAATAAATATCTAATATAAAACCATAATAATAAATAATGATAATAATAGTTTAATATATTACTTATACATAAAATCTTTGATTTTTATCCATTTGCCGCCTCATTCTTTGTTAATGGCTTAATTACTATTTTAGTCCCTTTTATTTTCTTTCAATCTATAATTAGACTTTCTCTTTTTTCACTTTACTCCTTTTTGCTAATTACTCTTAATTAAGCTAAATTCACTTAATAAAAACCTAATTAGACATACCACTAGACTCATAAATATTTCTAATAATTACTTATGAACTCGATTTACTAAGATGGAGGCCCGATAATGCACTTTTCCAATGCCCGTGAATTTTGGGTCATTACAAGATTAGTTAATTTTAAATTTAAAAAAATTCCTCAATTTATTCGGCTAGATAATAAAAAGATAGTAATTACTAGTACTTCTAGCCCTCGTGATAGTAATTACTAGTACTTCTAGCCCTCGTGGATACGATATTCCCAACTCACCATAGCTATATTATTATTCGATAGGTACGCTTGCCTTTGTCGTGATTTTAGTTAGTTTAGTGACTCATCACTAACCCTCGGTTTACTTACCCGATTCTCCTAATCTTGTTTTTGGGATGTGACATTTCAGACCAGGTTAGAACCTCGTAAAATAGAAAAATTAGGCAATTGAAAATATTAATAACTTTCGATCAAGTCTCAATAAATAGAAATCCTTTAGTTCTGAGGAAAATATTCAATTCATATGCAAATACATATATTTCCAGTGGTGTAGCTAGGGGCTGGTAGGGGCTCCCCTAAAATGAAAAAATTTCCATTTAGGCCTTTTACAAGTTTTAAATTTTAAATTAATAAAAGTAAAATTACACTTTGCCCCTAAAAAGATAAAAATTTGATTTAATCCTTTAAAAATTATAAAAATATAGACTATTAAAATGGCGAAATTGTATTTTTACTATCGTAAAAATTATAATTTAATTTCGCCCCCTAAAAAAATTTCTAGCTTCACCCCATTATATATTAAATAGAAATCACATACATTGACATGACGAAGTTAGTTTCATAATCAATTTCAATAATTAGTTGATTTAGTTTTAGGTTCAAATTTAGTATTCGTAGAGTGTCGTAACCATTTTTTGATGAAGCGATAAGCACGCGATTCGACTCTATTTTTGAAAAGAAAAGGAAGGAGTCGCCACCGATCTTTATTTGGTGTGATCGGATCACCTTTGTTTTAATAAAACATTTAATTTACTAAAAGCAGTGCTTTTGGTCCACGAACTTTGAGAAAACGGGTTCGGAAGTCGATTACGTGCGAGGAAGGATTAGCACCCTCGACACGCCCAAAATTGGTACCAAACTGATTGATTGATGTCCAATTTGTTGAAAACTTTAAAGGGGTTCGAAAATACAATGCTTTTTATTTTTAAAATTAGAAGGGACGTTAAGGCTCTCTTATTTTCGAAGAGATAAAGCATCACGTCCAGTAAGTTAGGGCACAATACTTTAAACTCCCGGAACTAAGCTCGCCTTTTGAAGCTTGGTTTTTATTTGAAGAGGATCTCCCGTTGTTCGTCAAATGAGAAATCGAGACCCAGTAAGTTAGGGCTCGATTCCTCAAGATTTCAAATACGGAAGATTGCCTCTATTTTTAGAAAAAAAGAAACTTATCTCGAAGTATCTAGATGTCGAGTCCAGTAAGTTAGGGCGTGACATTTCAAATTTTCGAGATTAAGTATTTTATTTTTAAATTGCAATTTCAAAAGAGATACCCCGTTGTTTAGCTTTGAACGAGAAGAAACCGGATCCCAGTAAGTTAGGGCTCGATTCACCCGAATTGCTAATACGGAATGTCAATTTAAAAATGGAATTTTGTCATTTTGAAAGAGATATCCCGTTGTTTAATTTAAACGAGAAAAACCGGAACCCAGTAAGTTAGGGCTCGGTTCCCTCGAATCTTTAACACGAAATATCGATTATTTGAAAACTGATATGTTGAGGAAAAATTAGTGTGACCAATGATAATATGAAAACACGATGTTATAGGTGAAAAGAACAATAATAACGAAATAACGATGTAAAATAATACGCTAGTACAAGTGATATTAAGATATTAATAATAACGATAAAGTAAAAGTAATAACATAGGTAGTGATAAAATAAAGGTATTATGATAATAATCGTATATTAACGAGAGTAGAAAATAATGACAAAATAATAATGATGGTAAAATAATGGGAGTAAAATATATAAAATAATAATGTTAGTGAAAATAGAAGTATATACATAAAATAATATAAGTATAAAGAGATAAATAAAATTAAATAGATAATAATGGTATCAAACTAAGGAAATAAATATAGATAGGAATATAAAATGATAAAATAAGAAATAATAATAATAATAATAATAATAATAATAATAATAATAATAATAATGACAAACAAAAAGTGAAAATAGTAATAAATATAAATGAGATAATAATGAAATGATAATAATAGTAATAAATGTAAAAGAAATAAGTATAAAAGAATAAAATAGTGATAGAATAAAGTAAAAAATGAGGTAATGATAATAAATAATATTACAATAGTAAATGAATAATACTAATAAATAAATAGTAATAATAATAATAATATTGATAATGACATTAGTAAATAAAATAAAAAAAAAGCTATACTAATAATAACAAGATAGTAAAGTAGTACTAACAATGATAATATTAATTGCAAAATAACTAAAAGGAGTAAATTGAACTTAAAACGAAAGTTTGGGGTTAATTTGAAATAAAAATAAAAGAAAAGGACCTATTTTATGCGCGTGGAGGAAGCAGAGGGACTAAAAGGCAATAAGCCCTTCTAATAAAAACGCACCACGACTCAGGGGACTAGATTGCAAACTGGAATAAATCGTGGGTAGAATTTGAAAATAAATAAAACCTAATTAAAAGGAGTCAAAAAGCGGAAGGGCCATTTAGCAATTTACCCTTTGTTTAAAAACACGCGGATCCTGAGGCGGGTCCGGTCGGTCGGATCGGGTCAAGGCCAAAACGACGTCGTTTTGGGGTTAAAGGCCAGCCCCCAAAACGACGTCGTTTTGAAGGGCTATATAAGGCCCTAAACCCCCAAAAAATTTCATTTTTGCTGTCCATTTAAAAAAAAAAGGCTTCTCTCTTTTTTTTTTTCTCTGCAGAGGTGAGCTCGGCGAGAATCCGTGGGGCCATTGCTAATCCCTGTTGAGCTCGGCCACCTACTACGGTGGCGGAAAAGGTAAATTTTTTATTTTTTTAAACTATATATTTTTATATTATAGTAATATATTAGTCTATTGAAAAAGAAAAAAAAAGCTTTGAAAATAAAAGAAAAAAAAATAAACCTTTGGCCTCTGTTCTTTCGATTTTTTTGTGAATCTTTTCGCTTCCCTTCTTGTGCTTGGATCTGCTGTTATTGTGCCTTAAAATTTTTTTTTTGGTTTGTATTGATGTTCAAAAAAGTCCTTACAAAGATTTCAATCGGCTTTTTATAGCGGATCTGGAAAAAATACATTAGTGCCTTTGTTTTTATTGTCCTTTTCGCGTGTTTGCAGGTGGTGGAGCAGGTAGAGGAGGCGACGGGCTGGTGGTGCAGGGAGCAGGTGGCCGACTCTGTCAGAGCAGAGGTTGGTTCTGCGGCGCAGAGG